>JAQFZL010000014.1:0-38963 GCA_034695685.1 Galumna lanceata
AGTACTCATTGCTATTAAAGGCAGAGAAGCGAATGAATACAAAAAAGTTGGTTAAAGTAAAACAAAGCAATTAATTCATAAAATAAAAGTAACAAAAGATAAAACACATTATTTATTTCATTAGCCATCGATTGAATGTTTTGTTTGAGTCTTTGGTTAAAATGTGCGAATCATAGACTAATTCGGAATCAAATCATTCAAAAACAAAGCGAAATAGAGAGGACGGGAACCGAACCAAATGTGTTGTCGCTTTCGATTCGATAAATTCAAGTCTACTCTTGTATAATATTGGAAAGATCTGTAGGTTTTCTCTCTGATGCTGTCCTTCATTTCAAATGAAATATGTGTGTGCAGTGGAATCAATGTTTGCGACTTCGCTCACAAATTTCATTCAATTTGTGTATACTTTTGGCTGAATCATCGATTATTTAGTTTATGGACAGACACTGATTGTGTAGACATAACTGAGCCAACGGTAAAACCCAATTAGCATAGAATAGCCTCTTGAAAGCCAGAGCCAAACTGGACGACCCTTCAAATTAAGAGACGGTCATCGCATGTCAGCTCATCATTGGCTTCCTTTTCCTTCTCTTATTAATAAAATTAGTTTATGTTTTCATTATTTCCATACAAACATTAAATTCAAACCTATTTATAATAATAGGAAACAATTCTTATAAAACCTCTAAAATATTGCGTGATTTTCTTTAGTAATTAGTTTTGACTCACTTTAATAAATTCAAAACCAGTGATACAACCACTGACTTGATTTGATTGACAGCAGTTATAAAAAAAAGTATAACTGATATTATATATCTTATATTATTATAATTATATAACTTATATATAACTCACATAATTATAATTTCAAATAATGGGAAACAATATTTGGAATTTTCTCCAAAAACAACACTAAAAGTTTGATTCATAGCTAATCAATCAAAGGTTGATATGACGGATGTATTTTCTATACTTTGTTAGCCTTTAATTAATTTTATTTCATTAAATACATTAATGTAATTATGTTTACCAACACTCGATTCCGAGCGTAAGTCTATTTAGAATTGTTGTGAAAACAGCTGTGAAAGCCTTGTCTTTTAGGTATGTCTCCGATATACTGCTGTCCTTACAGTTTAACCATATATTTGAATTGAAGTGATGTACGAACAGCTGCTAAAAACTCTGTAATTTTTTTTATCAAACTATTAAATCATAGCCTTTTCTATAGACTCAATGGGATAAACAGTGTTTGAATCCCAACCCATCGGTAAATATTGTGAAACACTTTTAATGTTTTTTCTGATCACTAAGTATTGATGGCAACGAACTGAACGACAAATACATTTTACACAAAAAAATGCAGTCAAAAAGAGTGACAGAGAGTGAGAATCACTAAATGATAAGAGAATTTCGGTTTAATCGTGTGATAAAAGACAGGGATTAGTAGTGAACTCATGAAAAGCTGTCTATTCATTAATATGTATGAAATTCAATACATAAATATAGATGAGAGGAGAAAAAGTGAGGAAAAACTGAATCATAGATTAATATCAAAAAGTTTTGAATCAAAAATTCAATTCATATTTGGAATTATAGTTTGCATATTCTGTCCCATAATTTCTATGAGTTATTACAGTTTAACCTAAAAAAACCTGACTTAATATACGTTATTAAAGTCAAAAACATTTAATTCTAAGCAAACAATTTAATTAAAAACAAACATTAAAAGTAAATAAATTAATGGAATATAAAAAATCTATAAAACAAGTAATTATCCAAAAATTTAATGATAGGAGTTTTGGGTGTTTATACTCAATAGTTATTAAAGGAAAAAAACATAATGTGTGGTCACTATCCCTGAAAAATGAAAGATTTCCACTTTCTTCAAGAATACTATCAAACAATTCTCGTCAAAGATAACGAAAATTATGAAAATTGTCTGATTTTAGCTAAAAGAAGACATCAATAAATTGCATAAGAAATTACTTTATATTAAAGGCGTTTTCCCATCCATTCATTCATTTATTTGATTAAAATTTAAATTACCGAACATTAGGTTAAGAATAATTTAATATTTTTGGTTGTCTGCTATGCAAAAGAAGATATGGTCTCTTCTCTGGATTACATTATCATTTACTATATCTTATATGTATATTATAATAATATTATGGGTGAATATTTGGTTATTGTTTTTCATTTTTCAGAGTTTATTAACTGTTATAACATTTTTTTTAGTTCAAAAACTATTAGTTATGTTTAGAAGAGACGCAAAAATTCATTATTAAAGAATACATTAAAACTAATATATAGTAATTTTTGGTTCCTCTCAATAGAAATGATGATTCGCTAAAAACAATAATTATTTTTAATTACTATAATGAGATTAAATGAGTTTAAAGTTGTTTCACTAAATGGCACAACCATTTCGGTTATCCCTTTAGCCATTTGGTTAGTTTCACATAAAAACATGGCATTAAGTCTTATCTAATCTCTCGGCAATTCAAACAACGAGTAATATTAGAAAAGTTATTAAAAACATTTATATCTAATTAGACCGAATTATATCGACTCAACACTTATGTGAGTCGATAACCAATTGACCGAAATTATCATAACTTCTGCCAAAAGTTTTGATCGTTTATTGGCTATAATTACACTTATTTTAAGATTAATTTAATACACGAAATGCAAACAAATTAATTCACTCATATTTTTTCACTAAATTTCAAAGCAATTAAGACATTAAACGTTTAATTCATGAAAAACTCATTTTAAGAAATTTAATTCCAAGAAATAAATTTGCTTTAAATTAGTCTTATTTTTAGTGCAAACATTTTAATCTAATTTTTCTTCTTTGTTTCGGATGAAATACAGAGAAATTTCTGACAAACGTCTCATTGAATTTCTTAAGATAACTTTAATGTGAATTTAGAATCATTTCTCAAATATTTCTTAAATTTTCTTATAAATTATCAGACATTTCTAAGGAATTGGATTTAATTCTTCATTTTGACAAAACCTAATACTCATCCCTTCATTATGTATATCATAGAAGTAATTATACACTATTATTGTTATATTTCTTATTCTGTTCTTTCGATTCACGTGTTTATCACTAATTTAGGAGTAATGCCAACAAATGTTGAGTCAAGAAAAGTAGAGCGCATTCAACTCAAGTGTCTGTAAGACAAGAATTTAAGAAATAATTTACTGAATAAACGAAACAATTTTTTCACGAAAAGTCTATAAGTCTTAAAATGAGTCATAAATTATAATTATTATTATTATTAACGCAAAAATAATTTCAACGCAAAAAATAAACAAAACAAACAAAACTTGGCTTAAAATTTACAAAAAATTATCATTTCCTGTATTATAGCTAATGGTGTGCTAACACAATGTGAACACTACACAACTGTTTAGCAACAAAACTGTTCCAAAAATGAGTATTGGCTGAGAAACAAAATAAGTGATAATCTCTTTGAGGCGATAAGTCTTAAGCTATGAGTAAATAACAAATTGACACTTATATCAGACAACAGGTATATAATATTAAAGTCATTTTTAATCGCTAATCGATTTGAATCTTTGTTTCAAAACTGAACTTTGTTTTGGTTTATATCATATTCTAATCTCTTAAATAAATGAACAAAAGTTTTTTGCCCGAAATATAAGCATTTGATTGATTACTAAATTGAAGACAACTTCAAAGAATGCATAACAAAAGCATAAATTCGATACAAAAGATAATTCTTATCCAAATATTTCTGAAGAAGAGGGCGGGAGAGTAGCTCTCTATACAAATCACATAAAAAGAGCAAAAATAGAGAAAACTATCAGACATTTGCTGTAAAGGTATATCTGATAACAATCTTTTTTTACTAAAGAAATCGAATCTTATAGTAATTCTACGAATAAATATAAAAAGTTTCATCACTTCTCTCTCTCTCCCTCTCTCTCTCTCCCTCGCTCTCTCTCCCCTCTCTCTCTCTCTCCATCCCTCTCTCCTCTCTCTCTCTCTCTCTCTCTCTCTCTCTCTCTCTCTCTCGCCCTCTTCCCGCGATATTTGTTCTTTAAGTTTCTTCATTTGTCAACGGATTGATTGAAATGCCATAAATGTGAAAAAGAGGTCTCTTTTGCACAAAATAGAAGATCAGATGTGAGAACATATCTGAGGCAAAGACTGGAAGACACAAACTATTTATGATAGGATATAACGATGTTCTTTAAGTCTCGACGGTATCGTTATGTGGTTTCTATAAATTCATAGCCGAATAAAATATAGTTTTTTATTCATAAGTCATACAAATATGAGTAAAAAGTGAATGAAATAGGAATCCAAAGATAGTAGAATCGGTCAGTCATAGCATTCACACCATTCATAGCATTCAAACCCTAATAACACCAATGGATTACGAATGAAAACAAAGCTTTGTTTGTAACGTTTGAGTCAATACCATTGCTAATGATTATTGCTTTCGGTTCGGGAAATGGTTGTAATGTTCTTATATCACATTCCAATTGTATATTCAGTACTAGCGATGGTCGATGCGATACATCTCTTTATTTAATCAATTGTTGGTCTCATTCGCACACAAATTGTCTGCATTTTTGTAATATTCTTATGGAAAATATTCTCTATTCTTCTCATTACAACACAAACAGAATATATTGTTTTTCTTTTGTTTGTATCCAAACGAATGTATTATAAGAGAAAAGGAATTGAAAATATAATTCAAACGAGAAGTTGAGGGTTAGTAACAACAGAGCTCTTCCTTCTTTTCTTATGGCATCTCTTCTGACAATTGGTTTCGTTCATAACTTCTACCGTTTGGTTCTGTAATTCGCAGAACACAGTACTCTCTGAGGAGAAACTGGTGTTTCAGTTGTGGTGTTCTAATACTATCAGAGCCAGAATAGTGAGTCCTCTGCTCAGGCAGTAAAAGAGCAGCAGATGTGAGAATGTATTTACAGTACAGCTCTATCTTAACGAACAGAGAAATACAATGACGTTTAGATTGTAATATGAATATTAGTTCAGCAAAAAATATCTTATATTTTGAGTAATTGAATAAATGACCGGATTTTGCCCTTCATTTCAATCGATTTTATTTATACCGAAATAAAAGTCGTTTAGTTTGAGAGTCGATAAGAATTTTAAATTAGACTTTTCTTCTTATATTGAAGTTTTGAATTTACATATCAATGATAGTCTAGAGTAGTAGTAGTGAAGGCATTGCCATCAGTAAGAAGGCTTTGCACTGTATTTCTCAAGACAGCATAAAAGTGAAAATGACTTCGAGCACAGCCAGAAAAGGCTAACTTTCCTCTCAATAAATTCACTTAACGAAAATCAATAGTGAAGTGAATATAAGTCGTGAGCGGCCGCCAACACAACAGAGTAGAGAACAGTAGAGAAACACAATTGGCTCACAAACTCATACGTGCGATAGGTTTTTGCTTTTCCACTAAAACTCTATGAGTTGTGACTTTGAGTGAAGAAAACGTAGAGAAAAATATCGACTCAACCAAAACAAAGACAACAACCGAACACTTCATTCCCTTATGTTATATATGTTTGGCGTTTGGACTCAAGAAATAAAGTGCGACTCAACTCAACTCAATTACAATCTCTTTTGTCTTTTCTAACGAATGATTTGCCTTTTTGTCCCTCAAAAACAATATTGTGATTACATTCGATCCAAACTCTTTACTAATAATAAGACAACTCTCCAAATGGGTTAAGGCTTTCCACAAAGTAATAATTCACTCCAAATGATGCGTTCCTTCATTTTTCACGGCTTTCTTGAAAAATGTATTCTTTTAAAGAAATAAATCCTTTTCTAAAAGTAAAGGCATATGAATATATAACTGCGAGTAAATTGAGTGCAATGTCCTGTCTTATAGTCTCATAGTCTCACTGTCACACTGTTTCACATATAAATTTGATTTGAAAGACAAGTGCACACAACTCACGTCTCTTCATGTGTTGTCATCGATTGTCGACTTCATTCCGTGTGGGCTAAAGGTTTTCAGATGTAAGACATTTCGTGTAGACTTCTTTCAAGTTGAAGAGCCATCACGAAAGACGAACATCATATCACTCAGCCATAGCTGAGGCATAACTCAGGATATAATACTATTCGGGTCATACGTTAATGTTTGTTAAGAACAAATACTTTTCGGGAGAGAACTGTCAGAAAATGCTGTCATACTTTAATGACGACCAAAAATACATTAATTTATATCATTTTATATCTGAGTTACATAAGAATAGAAGAGTATAAGAATATTAAGCAAATATTGTCAACCGTTTGATCTAATGATTGCAATTGTCTTCTCTTTAATACTCTTTAGTGATTTAGCGGTAAAAACTCTCAACAGAAATAGATTTCGTTCTCTAGTCTTAAAACAATATATATTTGAGTCAAGATTTCAATAGAACTGATCCAATCATTAGGTATTAACGTTAAAAACTCATAATACAAGTGATGCCTAGAGACCACCCATACATAGATTTTCATTGATATTCTCAGCATGAATTCCGTAGGATTCTGAGGGGTAGAAAAGCACAGAATATGAACAGAATATATCTATGATTTTGAATTTCTTTATTCAAAATAAGGATTTTAAAAAATAGTCATAAAAATAGAGAAAAAAGTGAGAGAATAGTATTTGTATTCATATAAAAGACAATAAAATTCAAAAATATATTCTTTTGAAAATAATATTTCATTTATTGCAAAACTGACGACAACTGAAAGCCAGGCCTCAAATCCAGTTCAGTTTTAACTGAAAAATAACGGAAAACTCATGAAGTAAATCAAAAATCGTGTTTAACAGAGAAACCAAAGAAATAAAAATGAAGTCATTTCTTGAATACAAACTAAACAAACAGTTGTGTAAAGTTGAGAGAAATCACAAGAAATTCCAACATTTTTCACAATTTTAAACCGGAAATGAATTCATCAAAAATGGGATCAAAATTCTCAATGAATTTAATTCAAAGAAGAGTATGAAAGACAATGAAAATATGGTCGGAGAGTGTGAGAGCCCACAGATCTGTATTTAATGCCTGTTATTATTCATTCAAACGAATGATATGTTTGACACTTGGATTTATCTAAATGTAAATATGAAAATAAAACTGAAATCTCTTTTCATAACTTATACACTAAAACACAATTCAATTGAGAATAAGTTCAAAGAAGAGATTTATTATAAGAGTTATAGATTTTATTTATTTTTATTTATTATATTTATGTCGACTTCTTTTAATAAAACCGGAATAAAATAGCGATAGATGTGATCCAAACGAGTCATTCATTCAAAATAATGACTTAATATAATTCAATATATAAAATGAATGATAAAAAGTGAATAAAATTTTCAAATGTGAAAATGCATTCAATTAAAGATTTTATGGCAAACAATATATGAATAGAATCTAATCCCTAATCAAATAAATAAAAAAGTTTTACTCTTCGGAAGACATTAATGACGAGATATAATACATAATAGGTTTGAATACGATATGAATTATTGTATTTTTCATTAAACTTATCGCCAAAAATATCATTAAAATACAAATGCATTGAATTTCAATATAATCACAAAATGGCTTATAATCAGATCAGAGAAGTGTTGCTAAAAATTGAGTTAAAGTCTATGAACGCATCATTTCATACATAATCGTCACCTAAACTCATGTCCCGCACAACACTTCATTTAGATAAGGACTGAGCCGTGTGTTCACTCATCTGTCGGCTTCGGGAGAGTCATGTCTGACGCCCGCAATTCCAGTCTTTTCTATTCAAACAATTCAGTTATGCATATATTGTAGACAACGAATAGGACGGAAGGAAACGACAGGAGCTGCGGATCTCAAAACTCAACTGATAGCTGAATGTATCGGACATTAGTTACGGCTCTACGCTATGGTCTCTTTCAAAACCATTATACGTCCCGTCGATGGAAATTATTCAATAAAAAAATCAAAACAGAAGACAAATATTCAGAATAAATGATTCTTCAGCTCCAGAACCAGAAGTCCAGACATTGAGTGCAAACAATGCATAAATAGCTGACTCATAATATTTTTAGCACTGAATATATCTGATTGTTTCGCAAATATTTTTTAGTCATATGTCTGACCACACATTCTCTCTCTCTCTCTCTCTCTCTCTCTCTCTCTCTCTCTCTCCCCCACTCATTCTTTCAATATTTGATGCATTAATTCCATAGTTATAATTGATTTAATGGAAAAGTCTTTTTTAGGTTTTCTCCTCACAAAAGTTGTGCACCAAATGGCATAAAGAAAACAATGGGTGCCCTCACACTATGACTGACACTCTGACAGACTGTTACGGCTTTGTTTGAAAGGCTGGCCATTAATGAACTGCATGGCAACAGAACGCAGAGGCGAGTATTAGACACAAGAGAAGCAACAAAAAAAAAGGGCAAATAGTCTGCCATTAATCATAAGCACAATGTCATAGACTCTATGAAATTGTGATGAAGTCTCAGGTGTATAGATATTTAATGGCAAATAATGGAATAACAATTATAGTACTAATGTTTCCATTCAATAATCTATTAATACTATTATCGGCAAAACAAAGAATTCACTTCTTTTTTATTATTAGCCTCAATATTATACTCTTTTTTACTGACTTTTACTTCAGTATTAGCTATCCTTTTATTTTATCAATTATTTAAATTTAGACAATTTTATTGAAGTATGTGTTCAATAGAGACTAAACATAACTTACCTTAGTTTTGATGACTCTCTATATCTAATACAAAATCGACTAAAATATTTGTGACTACTTTTGACAACACCTATGATTCAAACAGTAATTCATTTTTCCAATTTTGGGCCAAAAGCCGAATAAATTATTAATATTTTAGTCAAAAACAACATTTCTTTTGACTCTATTTCAAAGAAATTACTGAAAAAATTGCAAAAAGTTATATATTTTGAATTAAATTTTTCAAAAACTAAATCCTAATAAATATATTTTCAGAGATATACCTATAAATTTATATATATATTATTATTATATATTTATACATATATTTCATATAAAAGAATAATATTCACAATTTTCTTGAGTTTAGAGTGAATTTTCTGATTCCTATTCTTTGGATTTCAATCTTTCATTTCTAAAATTTTCTTACTTTAGGCTTATTTACAAAATTGTATTCAAAAGATTTCTGTTTATACTCTTTTCCAATGAATGTATGAAAAATAAAATTTAATTTAAACAGAATTCCATCTAAAAGTACTCAAAGCTATTGGAAAACAAGAAAAATATAAATCACTTATATTTGAAACAAAACTCGAAAATCATAAGAAAATTCATTCATATCTCCTAAACAAATGAGTCATTCATATTCTGATCTCAAAATAATAATAAATATATATATAAATAAATTTTGGGCCAAAAATTCGTAATGAACTGCAATCTCATGGAATTTCTAATGAAAACTCATTTGAGTTCACAATAGATAGTAATTCGTGTTATTTCTAGTCCTCTCTTCCGTTCAATCGGCAAATGGATAGAAAATTTACTATTCATTACACCATTTGAATACCTAATGATAAGAGCGGCTCTCAATATATGTGTAGGCGCTATGTCTGAGCGCAACATTTTTAGCCACTAAATATATAATAGGAAAACATGAAACAAGTTAGCATGGTACTATATACTATATACTATTTTATGATTTAAATGGAAAGCAGACCAAATTAACTCAATAAACGTTTTTCATTGCCATTGAGTTTTCATAAAAGATAAGAAGTCATTGAAATTAATGATAACAACAAAAAAACAAAGACTACTTCCAAACAATTCATATATGAATATAATTTCGTTGCATTAATTTCAGTCCATTTACTCATCAATTATTGAGTGTTATTGAGATTAACACATATTCTGCTAAATATTAAGTATTCATATATTTTTAGGGCACAGAAATTGAGTCCAAAAGTGTATTATTAGCAGAAAATTATGCCTTTTATTAGACTGAAGGCAGAGATTGAAAGAGAAGACGAAGAATATAGTGTTTAATATTAAACGCTTGATTTCAAAGTACACCTTAATCTTGTAGTGATCTATCATTCACACGCTATAAGCAGGGATGGCAAAAGACTTCGATCTCAGGGGAGGGGTATTAGGGGGAGATTTTCAAAAAAGTCTATAAATGCCTAAAAAATACCGTTTTTATGCTTTAAGTAAATTTGATGCATTATATAAGTCAGTATACTATAAAGTACAGTACAAAAAGTGGTATAATAGACTAAATCGGCTCAAAAGACTTTTCGGAACAGTTTTTTTTGGATAATTCTTCCAATTTATATTTGTTCACAGTTTCTAAATTTCAATAATTGCTTCAAAAACAAGTCATATTTAGTCTTATAAATTATAAAATAACTTATCAAAAGTAATTTTAATTGACAATTTTTTCTCAAAATTCGGGAAATCCGTCGCAGAGGTATTTTACAAATTTTCTGTTCTCAGGGGGTATTTTGGTATAGCAGTATCCCTGCCTTTTTTCCATCCCTGGTATAAGGCATCTGTGCTTCAAACAGATAACACACTTGAACTCTACCGTAGCCTTCACTTAGAATAGGGAAGAGTGAACTATGGAGGAGAAGTAAGAGCCACTGACTCAGGAATTGACGAGAAATTATGTTAAAATTAAATTCAAAGTCACAACAGAAATGAGATTTTTTTTGTGTGCAATAGAGACGACAAACCATTATTTAGAAGTGAAATAAGTTTTAGTTACTGTCATCAGAACTCATCACAAATCGATTCTGTATTTAGTTTTTGGATTTACAGTAAGTTTATGTTAGGGATGTTTTAGGGCAGTCTTATGGCTCTCTTCTCTGAATTCCTTAAAGGAAAAAGTTTTCTTCTTTTCAAAATCAAAGTAATAGTCATGTCCTCCAAAATTAGATAAAAAATTGAACATGCTACATCTAATGCTACATCTAATGCTAAATCTAATGCTTCATCTAATGATACATCTAATGCTATCTAAGCTTACTTTAAATAGCAATATATTATCGGATTTCTTATCCAGAAATTGATTATTTCTAACAAAATAAAAAACAAAAGTTAATTACAATCTTTTGATTGCATTTTTAATATGTGATTAAAACAAAAAATAATTAATTATGAAATTAGAAAATTCTTATCAGGGCAAAAACAAAATATGATGACTCGTATCAAACATTATTTATAACGAGATAGAAGTTCAAAGACTGGGTGAATGAGATTCGGGGATAATTTTGTTGGCGAAGAAAAATATTTATTCTATGGATATATTTATTCTTATAATCGAATAATTCTTTACTGAAATACTGACAAACATTGGATTTTTTCTGCACAGAATTTCTGTAAATATTCTGATCACTTGTATTGTGAATACTATGGCTGCAAACGACACACAACACACAATACAATAGTGACACGAGTTTTCTGTGCGCTCTATGTTTACATAACCAATAGAGCACTACATCTGCATCTCTTTGCCATCGAAACAAATTTTGGCGAATCTTATGTTTATTTTGTCCGAAAGTAGTATTGGTTTAGTGTTTGTTATTTATTGGTATTTATGATTAAAAGTCAGCTGAACATCATTTCTGGTTTTCCAGAGTTACAAATCATTGCAATGATTGACACATCCATTGAAGAAATGGTTTAGAATTAAAACACTTTTCTCACAGTTTAATATGTTATGCAGTTTAGACGACACGCAAACAGACACTACTTTTTACTCTAATATTATTATTATTATTATTTATTTCATTATTTTTGAATTAAGTCATAAACAATGTTAAAGATAAGAATCACTTGTATTTCAACACTTGTTATTCTCTTCACTATCTTAAGGGCTAAATTGGTGTGCGATGACTGTGAGATGGCTATACACTGGGCTCTACAATCGTGAGATTCAAAAATTTGATCTAAAATAATGCGTTTCTTTAAGTTTGCGATTATTTTCAGATAATAAAAACATTATAGAAGTGAAAAAAGAGCAGAAAATTATCGTTAATTCTGTACTGAAGACGAATATAAACTAAAATTTTGAGTTCCCTTTAAATCAATTCAAAACCACTTTAAAATTGCAGACATTTATAACACCAGAAAAAGATATTAAGTATTTAGAAGTTCATTGAATACAATTTAAAAGAGAGTTTGGTTTTGGTTTTTGTGACCAAAAAAGTTTATTCACGAATTGTGTAATCAAACGAAAAATTTCGGTTCCATTAAAGAGCAAATTATTCACTGATTTTGTTTAAAACACTCAATGATTGAGAGATAAAGTGATTTAAAAATAGATTTATTTGAGGAGAAAATTATTCTTTCAAACGATTATTCCTGAGATTACTTGAAATTTCACTTAAATCTGAGCATATCTTCAAATAAAGTGAAACTCAAACAAATGTTTCTTTTATTGCGAGAAATAAAAATAAATTTTTTTTATTTTTAACCGAAATTCAGATAAATTTTGATAATAAAAATTGTAGTAAAAAATGTATTTCATAAGAGAATAACTCATAATATAGTAATTAGAATTACTTTCATATATTGAGTAAAGATATTCTTCTGATTAAATCTATTATTATTTGAAAGGTTTTGAACTGATGTTGAATACAATTAAGGCATTGAAGTGAGCGCTAAACGAAGCGAAACATTTCATTTTCATTCGGCTGTTCGTCTGTAGACATACAGACAAAGAGAGTTCACTATTCGTTTGACACTACAATGAAATTTATATTTGAAGTTTCATTACAGTTATAATCACTTAAAAGATTGAATAACATTATCAACAAAAGCAACGAAACATATATCACAACATTAGTCACATTTTCTGCAATCATAAGCACACAATAATTATAACAAATAATAGAAATTAATTAAATACTGAAACTTAGAGTCGAATATATCGCGAGTGACGAACAAATTATTCTGATCTCAGAATTTGAATTAAAATTAATATTTTCTGTGACTTCTCGTTCTGGTTATCAAAACGACAAAATGTTTGACTAATACATGACTACACTCATAGTTTGATTGTCACAAAATTATGTAAACCAAAGATAAGATTAATATTAATTACTATTCAATGAATAGCTCTAATCAAAAATGCATTAAAACATTTGTTTTATTAATAAATAACTATCGACTAAAACGCGTAATTCATACAAATAAATGTAATGCAGAGAAGGGCAGAGCTATGATATGGTTAACTGTTAACTAGTTTGTTTAATACCCTCTAGTAAACTCTGTTGAAAAGTTAGCTTTCGATAAGTTAAAGGCTTTGAGAAATTCACATATTGTATAATCTTATTATTTCGATCAGTCTTTGGGTGTCAGTCCAATTGAGAAAAGTATTGCGATCAAGTATTGAGGGTTAGCCTCAAAACATTGTTAGCTTATCATAACATTGAAACGAATAGAAATTGTAATCAAAACATTACTGAAAATGAATGGGAAGTCAGAGAAAAGAGAAGCCAATAAAAGGCGGAAAAGAAATTTTTCGGTTATATTTGTATTTGTGATTAAGTGGTCACACATTACACACAATTGTATGCATTGTTATTAAGGACTGCCTTTTTCACAATAATTTCTATATATAATACTAAAGATATTGTTATCACTAAAACGCGAATAACTGTCCCATTGTTTCGTTTTATGCAAATCTTTGGTAATAATATGATATTTGTTTGATAATAGGATTCGTTGTTATCACTGGCTATTCGTTAAGAAGTAATTTCGTCTGACGTCTATATTTAGCTTTTAATTCCAAGAGTAAACTTAGCCTTAGAATTAACTATGAATTTATTCTTTAGTTTTCTTATTATTCTCTTATTATTCCCAACTCTTCTCAAGAGAACAATATTCTGTTCGCACACTAAAAGTTCAAAAGAATAATAAAAATATTTCTCTTCTGTCATAACATTATATTTTCCGTTTAATAATTTTCGCTTATTCTGAGCCCTTAGAAAGAAGGCTATGACTTATTTTTGAGCTAATCCTCAAAATTAAATAAATTAATAAAATATGTGTCCGAATGAATGAACATTTAATTCAAATGGTTTGAGCTCTCATTCATTTGGCTTATAATTTATGCGCCGAAAAGGGATTATTACAAATGAAATACAGAATTCATATAATCATTGAAGTAATGAAAAGAAATTAATTGAATTTTTTTGTCTTTCAATCCATTATTTGTTCGCATTTTTAAGAATATTCTCAAATCAAATAATTAATGTTATTATTATATGATATGTCGCTATTAATGCATATTATGGGTGAGCTCACGAACGGAGGGCAACACTCATAGCACCGGTGCTGAAGCTATACAATTATAAATCAATGATATGTCAGTACATAAGAATCTCGAGAACCGCTGCTATTCTGTGCGTCCTTTTGTAAGCGAAGCTCAGAATAACTAAAAGCCGGTAACGACTTATAATTTAATGATCGATTTTTATGTCTCAAAAGGAGATCAGACTTATCAGACTTACCCCCGACTGAAGTGAACCAACAAATGAAGACCAACAGAATGCCAACAATTCCATAGCCATCGATGGTATTCATTATCAGCCCTTTTGTTGTCTTCATTTTGAACCAAAAGTTAGTATTTGTTGTTTCGTTTCTCAATTTACACCACTTTTCGAATTTTGTCTCAAATTATGGAAATTTTCACAAAATATCACAACTTTTTCAGAGTTCAAGTTTTGATCCAACGTTTGTATAAAAAACTTATTCTTCTTCTCATGTCTTCAGTCATTATCTTTAGTCTTATTGTTGTGTTTATTCAAAGTTGTAGCGATCGGACACATCTCAAAGACATTACCAGAAATGGTGTTATATAAGAGTTGTTCACATAATGGCTGTTGAATAAGAAATGAAGAGAAATGTCAGACAATAACTCAAATATTACTAAATATTATTCAAAGGAAATATTTATGCAAAACATTGAATCAATTATTAAAACAAAACTAAAATAGTCTTTCCGTTGACTTTCAGTTTCAGCGATTGATTTACAATTTGTGAAGAAGTAGTACTCAAACAGTAAATCACCGAAACTATTGACACAAACTTTTCCGAAAATAATTCAATAGTTTTATACAAATATTAATTACAGACAACAGAAGCAGTTATTCAGAGATAACTGTTTGAAGACATAAATTACGAAATGATTTGTATTCTCAATGAGAACCAGAAGTGAACAGAAATGAGACAACAGTCGATGAGAATGTTTTGTCTCATCTGAGGAATGGTTTCCGAGTAAATCATTCAATGATTTATAGTTAAGAATCAGTTTCTCTAATAGTTAGCAAAGAATGTGTGCCAATGAATGCTGTACTCTATTCGTACAATCAATGCCTCTATTGATGGTAAACTCTAACTAAAGAGAGAAAACGGCGCAAACACTTCTCACAAAAGTTCATCACTTGTGCTGCGCTCTACAAACAACTCCTATTATTTAATAATAATTTTATTGTTTTATAAGTTAGGATATTCTGTTCATATTATCAACATTTGAGCATGCTACTTTATTATATTTCATACACAATGATTTCAATGAGTAATATAATGTCTAATTTATAAACAAAATTCATTTTATTAAATAAAGGAAATTATTTACCCCTTGATAGTCACTATTGATACCCATTGGTCACCAGTTTTATTTATATTTATTAAAACCATCATACAATATATATAGCAAGGGTGAACTTTTAATTTTCATTTAAAATAATCATTAAAAAATATTTTGAATAAGCTAGGTAATAGAATAGAACAGCACATGATGTGCATGAATAAGTGCATATAATTTCGATACCAATTTATAACTTAATGTTTTATTATTAATAATATTATTTATTATTAAACATTTTTTAAAAATAAGTGCATAAAACTGGTATTTAAAGCAAATAAATTTTAATTTTATATATTAATATTAAAACAATTGTTTTGTTAAAAAATTAAACTTTGATAGTTGACCATGATACTCTCAATATGTTTCAATACTTATATATTGAAGATATAGTAGTTTCTTGACTTTTTTTTGAAAGCCTCGAGGAATAATCAATTTTTTATTTGAGAGATATCGTGAAGTGATCTCTTCAATAATCTGAAGATTCGGCAAAAAAGTTGCGGAAAAATGTCGGCAAATGAGTGATAGATATTAAAACTGCCGTTAATTCTGCAAAATAAGAGCAAAACTGGTTTTTATTAAAGTTTTTTTGATTGATTTTGTTATAAGTCTTTTAATTAAATGAAAGCCAAACTCAAATGCGATTTCATTTTTTGCTGTCTTCAGTCAAATCAGAGGCAATACTTGTAATACAAAACTAATATAACGGTTGACATAAATTTCATTCCCCAGACTTTTATTGAAATTTGTTTGAGTCTTGAAATTATTTTCGAGCCAATAATGTTGTTATTGTTAAAGAAAATCAGTCTTTCAATTGGGTTTTTGAGTCCGTAGGGATGGGTAGGCAATGGATGTAAGGCAGTGGTTTACTGCACTCAACCACTGATTTGTTATCATTTCTAAAAATGTTTGGAATTATTTGCCTTAAAATGAATTTGAAATCAGAGATCAGTTGCGAAAAATAAATAAATATTCAGACACTGACTGACTTTCTGTCGATTTGATTGAGAAAATCACGAATTGTTTATAGAAGTCGTGCATACAATTAAGCGAATGGTTAGCGCCCGGAGTGTTTTCCTTTGGATTTTCACTTAAATAAAACATTTAATTCAAATGAATTTTAGCTTAAAATTCGGTACCAAAAAAATAATTTTATTTATTTTGATTTCTGAGTGAATTCTATTCCCATTCTATACTCCAATGAACTGATTTATGAAAGTTCTGAGTCTACGATGAGAACAGTTTTACTCAATCATTCATTTGTTATGATAGGCATTAATGCCTTTTCCTTTCAAATCAGAATTATTTCAGTTCTAAGTATAGGAAATAAAATCTTCTTTACTTTTTTTTCTCCAATAAATTTATTTATAAATTGTGTCTACTTTTTGTGATATCAGTTCTCCGTTACTTAGAGAGCATTAGATCTGAAATTTATTCGAAATTCTGTTACTTTAGCCTAAGATATACTCGTCTAATATGGGTCTACCCTTTGCTTTATAAAAATTGACGAAAAAATGAAACTAAAACTCAAATCCTATTATATTTCTCTCATGTCTTCTCACAAGCGACTAATGGAAGCACATCTCAAATGTTAGCGAAGAAGAAATAAAAAGATTTTTGCCTTATTTTCTCTTTCCTCAGAATCTTCACTATTTCTCACCAAAAGGTGTATTTGATAGATATATTCCAAGTCTTGTCTCTTACCTAAGCATTTGTTGCCATAGAGATACTGTTATAACCTGAAGGCAAATCCTTTTTGGGTTCAGTTTATCAACTGATCAATAGTTGCAAAACCTTTTCCTTAAATCCAAAGTCTTTGTCTCGAAATTCTTGAGTTTTGCAACTATTGGCTCTTCTATTGTTTGTTTGGCAATAATGTCGACAATTTGATTCTTTAGTATATATATATATATGAGAGAACACCTGAACACCAAAAATCACTCTTTGAATCGATTGGGCTTTAAGTCAAAAATAGTAGAGATATCGACATAAATATATTGCGAATATTTGTTGCCTTAAAGCTATCGGGGATTTATTGGTTGCAATGGTTTTGATTTGGTTTTCGTGTCTTCCTATTAGATTTTCTGCTGCTTTAAGACCACACATGAATTCAAAGGCTTATGGCTGCCAATGACTGCCAGTAAACTTCTATCACAATATCATATGCTTTGACTGATAGTTATCTTAAGTAAAACTCAAGAAAATGCCTTTTCTTCACAATAATCAAAGTCTTATAGCAATGATATCGACAATGCTAGCGCTGGTGTTCTCACTTTACTCATCCAATGAGTTTATTATCTTTACGACTGTCACCACTCCATTGAAGTCCATTTTAGTATAATTAGCACTGGCTTTGCCTTCAAAACTATGACCATTAGAAACATTGAATGTTTTTAGTATCAAAAGACGACAAAAAACAACTTTCGTATTATCTCTGACTTTGTTTAGGGCTTTGAAAAGACATGATATCTAAGACTTTGTGAAAAGAACAGCACATAAACAGAGTAATGGATTTCACCGATTAATGACTTGATATATATTTGGTGTTATACCATGTCTTTCATTGAGAGCTAAAAAAAACTTTTTAATTGTGTTCTCCATTTACTCAAATGGGAAATCATTTCATTAGAAACGACTTTTGAGAGCATTTCTCTTCAAAATTATTATAGATTATTATATTATGGATTACTTTATTTTAATCGTTTTTTTATTACATTTATTTGGTTCTTATCGAAAGGCATTCAGAAATAAAATTAATTTTTTTGTGTTTTTTCTCTTTTTTAATGCTCTTAAGTAATAGAAAATACAAAAATCGATAACAAAAATTATTTTCCCAACGATTTCATGAATTAGACTTAAAATAGTTTCTATATTACAGTTAATGTTATAATAACTATAAGCTCTTAAAAAGAGCACCACTGAAGAGAAAGTTAAAAATATTACTAAGATATAAATGTCGAGTATTGCAGTCCATTAGTATAATTACAGTTATATCAAGTTTATATAAAACCATATAAATGGTATAAATGCCGGTATTTTCAATTTTCACTATTTGTTTCTCAGACACATAGGAATTGTTTTTATGTATAACACATATCACAGGAAATATACATAAATTACACTCTTATTCAGGTCTTGTAATAAATCCATAAAAATATAATTTTTCTTTTATCTAACGATAGGAAAATATCTGAAAATTTGTCAATAATATTGCATTACTGTTGGCTCTACTCTTATGTGTCATATTTTATCGCATATTTGCAAGTCTGGCACCAATAGGGGATACCATTAATACATTTGGTTTTCATTTTTCTATCACTTATGCTGTTATTTGTGGCCAATATTTCCGACAGTTTTCAGGCATATGTCGTCAAAGCTATTAACTAATTTTTCTAAGACAACAAATTATAACCTTGCTCAATATACTTGACAAACATATTGTAATCAGTCTCTTAAGGGCTAGTATTTACTTTCAATTTATTTTGGGTTTGAATTTTACGACAATTTATTCATTAATCTTTAATTTTGTTCTTTATTTTTGTCACATATTTATTGACGACAAATATATCTCAATTTTTTTTTGAATATTTTTTTCAAATGAATTTCAAGTGTTTTGAGGTCTGTTTATATCATTTATTTAACTTAAGTTCAAAGCTTTACTTCAAAGAAAAGAATTTATTATAATTTTTTTTGTGTCAAAATTCGTATTTGTTTTTAGATTTTTCCTTATTTTAAACAGTTTTAGAGAAAATTACAATTTTTGTTATTTATTTTGATTACTTCTAAAACTTTTAATATTTTTGTTGTGACTTTTGTTTCATATTTTCTTTATTGACTGAATTTTTCATTTACTTCACTCTAATTCTAAGTTAAGAACAAAAAAATTGGAAAAATTTTGATTTCCAGAAGTGTTTCCAAATATAACTTTTTGTCAAAATATTGGAAAAATAAAACAAAACAAAAGAAATGTTGAAAATTAGTTTCACTTCACGTTTAGATGAAAACAGTTATTAATCCACATTTGATGAAGAAATAAGAGTTTGCGAATGAAATATAAGTTTTGGTGAAAACTATTGTCAAAAATATTAAATAAAAAAAACCGTGAATTGCGATCGAAGTCACGCAATATATGATCGCAAAAAAGTATATTATTTTTGGTCAAATATTAAGTCAATATTGCGGTCAATCTCTTTGTATTTGTGACCACAAAAAATGAACACAAGTATATGAATCGTATTTCGAGGGATAACTAATATTTATTATATTTTCTCTTCTATTCTTTTACACAAAATAAACTCAAGATTTAAGTCGACTTTCATTTCCCATTTTTATATATTTTTATAAAGAGTGACTGACCAAAGAAATAGCCAACGACTCAATGCCTGGTTTCTGGAGATTCAGTTTATTGACCCAAAAAGAATTGAACGAAAAATTCTGTGATTCATATGATTTCTAGAAATTTCATTTTAACGGAAAATCTTTTTTTATGGCAAAAGTGTTGAAAATTGAAATTTTTATTCTTTTTATTTCTTACTTTAAGTTATAATAAAAAAAACGTTTCAGTCATTAATAAAATTCAAAATACTTTTCCTGATTTTCTTAATAAAAAACTTTCAAAGAAATAACTGAAAACTCTTTTACGACATTTTTGGCGATTAATCGTATCGTTTAGTCAAATAAATTTTCATTTATTCTAATATTTAACGCAAGAATTTTATCTAAGTTTAAGATCTTCAGACAAATTATTGATTCAATAATTCAAAGTCTGACAAAACTTATTATATTTTGTCCTAAATTTTTAATTGCTTTCATTGACACAAATTAAAAGTTTTGTCATAATTTTATATCTGGAGTTATCGTCGAATTTATGTTCAAATGACTGGAAATAAGCGATTTTCGGCTAAAGTCAGCCAAAAGCCCGAAATATATTGTTTTTCATATGAGTTATGCAGACGTGAGAAGAATTTTATTAAAAGTTTTCCTTCGACTCTAATCAGAGACAAAATTCTAGCGCTCAGGGATTTAATGGCACTCATTCTTATATATTTCAATGCAAACAACAATTTTTGCAGATTTTCTGCACAAATCGATTCTATCGAACAGATCGACACATGAAAACAGTGACAGACTTTTGCGCCAAAACTTTTATAATCAAATTTTCTTCGGTTCCGAACACATGTTCTCAACAAAAGAGAAAAATCAATTATTTAATCAAAATTAGGCTGAAATATAGGGAATAATTCCCTATTTTTTTATTCAATTATTTCAAATTCAATTCATTACATATAAAAAATCTGAAGAAAATTGGGTTCATTTTTAGCTAAAAATCGATAAAAAGTTATTATTTTGACTGAATTTGAATCCTTAAACTATTCTTAGCATTACTTACAATCAGTTACGAAGAGAACTCATAAAAATAAGTCATAAGTTATGAAATTATTTTCCTCCAAAGTCTGATACATATCGAGCACATGTTTTGGTACTCAATATCTCACAAATGCTTTTGAACTCATCTCTTGGAGTTGAGATTTTGTCAACATAAGTATCGGTTCATTCATCAGACTCTGGCCGTTGTTATTAGTGGTGCCCTTAACTCAAAACCGTTTCTCACTTAATACTAATCCCATTTTACTGTTATAAACATTTAGAGAATAATACAGACAAACCCAATTTGAAGGCTTGAGCACAGAGTCGAGGGACAGCTGTACGAACACTCATATCAGGCTATAGACTTGTCAGAGAGAACAGAGAGAAGTGACGGCTTGGGAACAAAATTTTCGCAATTTTGACATTAGATTCGGTCATCTCTTAAATCATTTTGAAATCTAATAAATTGCTAGAAATGTTTGAAATAGAGTTAACTAAAACGATATCCTCTCTGTTCATATAAAATGTGTGTCCATTTTCTCAACTCTTCGTTAAGTCTACAAAAAATTTAATCAAATATCTTATCATTAGTTTAGTATCAAAAGTTTGTCTTAAAATTAAGTTTTATTTTCATTCAAACCATATATCGCTTTAATTTTTTTTGGTTTAATTTAAACTTATATTAATTTAATGTTTGAAGAAATCATGTTTTGAATACAAATTGAATTACAATAAATAAAACGTTTATTAATCAAAACAAATGTCTTGTTTTTTTGAGAGATGACTCTCCGCTGACTCATCGCTTGTATTCTACAGAAATAAAATAAAATGTAACAAATGACCAAGATTTTATACTCTCTGGGATTTAATAGGATCAGAATTGCATTGAAATTTCAGAAATTGTTAGGTATAAAAGGATAAGGTTTTGGTCATTTGATTGCTATGAAATTAAGCATTTATTGTATGTTATGTCGATATCCTATTATTGATGCTCTTGTGTTCAGTTCTGATGATTTCTTTGGCAGATCTGATGTTCAAACTTTTTGAGCGGATCCCTAACCCGTTATAGATGTTTGCTTTCAAGAGATAAATGTTTGGTTTAAACGTTTATTGACTGAAAATAAAGTCAGTGCTCTTAAGTTCTGTGATGAAGAGCTGCCCCTATTCTGATGAGAGTCTGGTAATGACTGATCAGTAGTTATCGCTATAGTATTGTTGAACACAACTAAGAGTTTGATAGTACGTCCGGCGCCCAAACATTTTATCTGATTGTTTTCTGACTATTTTTGCTGTTTTCAAAGATAATAAGAGTGCACTCTCTGTATGCGCCCCAACACTGCACAGTATGTGTTGAGTTTTAGAACATAGAGAAGGCATTTGGAAATCTCAGTGATAACTGATTAGACGTCAGCGCTAATCATTCGGGTATTTTGTTTTACTCATCCCTAATATTAATGTCGACTAATATCTAATAACAATTGTATTGAATTGATTGCAAGCGTCAGACCAAAACTCAGAACAAAAAATATTACAACAAATATAAAACATAACTTTTGCCAATAAGACTGAGCGCACGATTCGCCACAAAAACTAATACCAGAAAAACGAATTATTGGAAAATTTTTTACACTTCAAATGATTTATTGTTATTTGAGCTGAAAATAAAAACTTTAATCTCTTTTATTTCGTGAAATTTTATATCTATTAAGCCGTTCAACAAATTCTGTGATAATCTGTGCCTCAAATTCAGATAATAAGTATAGCAATCAGTTATCAAATGAAATACTTTTTGTGATTCCCTTCTCTTCTCATATCTTTAGTTTGAAATAAATGCCTTTTAAGTCGAATAGACTTAACCATCGATTGAGAGCAATACTGATCAGTACTAGTCTCACAATAGAGCAAACATTTGACTCATTCATCAATAGGACGTCCAACCACTCGCCAACGCTAACAGTGGCAGAGCTCTCGTGTTCCTCTTGTTGTTAATCCGGGGTTATTAGAGAAAAGGGATGTGAGCGCTACCCAACAGAACACAAACACTGGGAGAGACTCTTTTGGCGTTTGAAGTGTGCATTTGAGCCAACCGTTCCTACAATGTATGCTAGCATTCATTAAGCCATGAGACTGTTCTCATGTCAGGACATGTTTCAGATCTGACCCCTCATTATCTCTGAAGAGATTCATCGGTGGATCACTTGTCGGCAACTGACTTATGAATAGCTCGAAAGCAATAAATTTAATTGGACTCAGCATTAGTAGAGGACTATCACTACTGCTGTGCAATCGTTTGAGTCATACATAACCAGTAATAACGATATTCTATTGAATATTATTTGGAATAAATTCTGAAACCAATCATTAGTTTGAACGAGACATCAGTCGATCGTTTGAATTGAGAGCTTCTGAGAGACAAAATTCAAATAAATCTTAATTTTACGAAACATTGAATGAAATTAAATATTCTTTACTCTAAATTCAATTAATTATAGCAAAAAATTGTCGCCAAATCTCTATTAGAACTTTTTATAAGAACAAAGAAATGACTGGTTATTGTGATGGCTTTCCTGCCATACCAACTGACATGACTGGGATTGACATTTAAGGGGTTTTCTTTTATATATGTAATCAGGCGAACAACTTATTATTGGGAAAATGAGCGCAGCTTTGAATTAGTGCTCAAATAATTCTAAACTGAGGGAACAATTTTAAAGTGTAACTCATTTGCATCTGAAATGTCACTTATAAAAAGTTGGTTGTTATGAACGTGTGGACAGCCTTTACATTCATTTAATTGAAAGTCTGACTCATATTTCTCATTCATATCAGTTGTTATTAGTGCAGAGATGCCCTACTATTGGTATTGTGCTCTTTGCTATTAATCCGTTTTGATTGACAAACCCAACAGACTCTGAAACTATTATATGACAGACTATTCCCAGAATTGTATTACTTTTTTTCGGACTACAATTTAAGCTCTCCTTATTGTTGTCAATACAAGTCTGAAAAAGTGGTGAAAGAATAGAATTATACACAAATCAGTTGTCGTTTCATTAGAATTTCGACTCTTTTCTGAGCTATAAAACCATTATTATGTAATACAACATCTTTTATGAGTCAAATAATTGAAACTTTTTTCAGTTAAACTTAATTCTGATCGAAGAACTAAAACAAGTATAGACTCTATTTATAATAGTTTTTCAAATAATTTTTGTTAATTTAATTCTCGATTAATACTTTAATTAATATTAGTTTCATAAGTATTTGTATTATTTTTGCGAAGAGTTCTACTTCTGAATTAGTCAACGGAACTCTTGTGGTAAAGGACTAGCAATCAATGGGAGTCATCTAATGTCCAATAAATCTGAAGTTGTTTCCAATTTTGGTGTATCCGAGGCTAAGCCGCAAATGGCCGCTGGCTATTAATAAACAATGATTAATGACATCCAAATGTTGGACTCTCTTCTGATTGTTATGCATATCTCTGATTCTACAGTAAATTTGACTCTACATTCTTTCCCTACACTCAGTCAGTAGTTAAAGTTTTTGGTTTTCAGTGGGAATGAGTATCCAATTTATTCAAACCGATCGGATGTCTGCTATAGAACCCCTTCTGGCGTTAACATTAGGACCACATAGGGATGACTGTCGAGGATATGTCTCATACAGTCCTCTTCGCTGCCAATATTCATAATATTTATTATTTGCATTGATTTCAGATCTGATTCATTGAAGAACTAATGATTGCTTTTTTCATAATCGCTTTATTTGTGTCGAAACATTATTTTGGACTCATATTTAGCCCCGGGTTTAGGGTTTATGCTTTTGTCCGAAATTTTAAAATAATTCGAAACGAATGAATAATTTTTATTGAATTATATTTTGTAGAAAAAAAAGATTATATTCGGATTCAAAAAGTTTGTGTTAATCAAAATCGCATTCAATGGGAATATTAGAGTCACAACAAAAGGCATTAAATGTATTGCAAATCAGATAAATGAAGAGATGACTCGAAAGTGATGTACGACTGATCTGACTCTTGATATTAGATAAATATGAATAGTATGTGAGCACAGCCTTCAGACTAAAAGCATCAGCGCTTAATCGAGCAGATGTTGCCGACAATGAGAGAGACAGTGAGAGAACTCATTATTTTTCATTCATATATGAGTTTCGGACTCTCTATTGCTTTGATCGACACTTCTATTGCCTTCAATGAATAGTTAGACCTTTTGTATGACTCAAACGACAGTTCACTGATTTTGAGGCCCAAAATATCTACACTTTTAACTTATATGAATGTCTGATGACATGCATTGGAGGGAATGTTATTCACGTTTCATAGTATTTTAGGCTAAAAAGATTTCTTATTGTCCTCTTTTTGTGAGTTACTCTATTTGGTATTGAAATGGAGCCTCACTTTGAAAGTGTAATAACTGAATCTCTTTAATTCAAAGGACATCCCTTTTTGTGTGTTAGTGTCCCATTGAGTAAAATACACAGAAAACAGTAGTTTCTGACAAATGCTTTCATATTATTAATTATTTATACATCAGTTGTAAAGATATATTATAGAAGCAATTGCTGTCATCAGTCACTTGATGTCCAATTACTTCAAATGACAAACTTATCTTCAAATGAATAATCACTTCCATTGGATTAGAAGAGAAAAAATTTTGGCCACAAATATAACAAATGAAAGCAATAATAAGTGATTTCTTTGTGTTTCAAAAGAAAAGAGGGAAAACATTTCCACTGAAATATTATCGCAAAGAATAATAAATAAGGTAATGAAAGATTCAAATGAATTTCATTTAATATTCTTAGTGTTAACTAAATTGACTAAATTTCTCAGAACAAAGTCGAGGAAAATCTGATTGAATGCATGTCTGAAATACAAATCGCAGACATTATTATAATTTTTATAATTTTCTTAAAGTATTCCTTTTTTGATGTAATCAATTGTGAAATAAATATTTACAAAACCCTAAACTCTTTAAGTATGTCTTTGAATAAGAATTCTTTGTTTTTTTTGTAAGAAATAAATCGATTTACAAATACTAAGAAGTCTTATAGTGTTTGTCTTCATTAGATTTATAAGAAAAGATAATAAATAAATTGAAGAAATATTACAAATTTAAATCTTTGTTAAAAGAATGAGCCGAAACAATTTGGGGGTCATTGATATTTAATGGTAAACCTCTGAGGCATTCAATGATTAGTCAATTATTTCAATAATTTTAATGAACGAATAAAATAGTTTTTAATTACTTTTAATTACTTTTTGTTTTGTTTAAAAGCAAATTGTTTTCACGAATGAATCCTATTTAGTAAATCCTATTAGTAAAGGCTATTACTGTCGAAAATCATTCATCGTTTTTGATTATAGCACCACTACTTTCCGGTTGAGAGGACTACACAAGTCGTATAACAGACGCCTAATATTAAGGACTCTTTCGAGTCTATTTCCGAAAGTCATCAAAAAGAAGAAAAAAACTAAACATCAAAAATCATGAAATCATTTACAAAAACTTAAACTAAAAATCAAAAGTATATTCAGTGAACAACAAATGATATGATTTTTTGATGCGTAAAATCTTTGTCTCTTCAGAAAATATCTGATAAAACAGAGTCTGAATTCTTCTAAAATCTGCGGCAAAACTATTATCTGAATTAATAATAAGTTTCTTTTGAAAAAAAGGAAAAAATAGAAACAAAAAACATTAGATTTTGTCGTTATTTCCTAACTTTGAGTCTAATATTTTTCCGCAATTATTAAAAATTTATAACAAAATATTGTTAAACTTTTAATGTTATTTTCAAACATCAAAATTAATTATTTTTAGTCATTTTTATCGATAATATATAATTAAATTTATTATATTCTTGTGTAGAGAAATATATTTATCATTTTAATTATGGGACGAATGACACAAATTATTAATTTATAAGAATTGATACAATCCTTGAACATTCAAAGTTCATTTTAAACACATAGATATGAAGAATATAATAGATTTCTGTATGAAAACAAATGATAGCTTTATTAATGTATTAATAATGAAGGTATAATCTTGCTATTTTGCCACTTTTGTCATTAATTTATATATCCTTATTATTACAATTGAAATCTTTTTTGTGTCAATTATTTTTGATTAATTGCTTTAAATTCTAGTTTTTCGACACAAGAGTTGATTAAAATTTTTTCGACTCTATTATTAAAATGAATTAATTATTTGGAAAAAAAAAGAAAATATAATAATTAATAAATCAAAAGTCAGGTCTAAAGTAGTGATAGTCTGCATAAGACAATTCAATTTAGACATTAATTTATTCTGAGTGTTATTATTGTGTTGGTTATAGCAATGGATGGAAAATTCAATTCATTCTTCATATGCATAGCATCCGGTGCTCTCGTTTTGAATATTGAATATTATATTAGAGTTTGTCAGCAAAAGTTATTAATGCATACATGAGTTTAGAGCTAATGCATAGAATAGAGAACTCTAATAAAGAAAAAATCTTTTCATTGTTTATTCAACTAAAAAATGAATCTTTCAATCAATGTTTGAAATTTACATACAATTTAATGCCGATGAATACTTTGCATATTAAAAGTGGTCATAATTTTGACGAACAATTCATTGAACGCCAATATATAATAAGCTATTGAACATCAGAGCCACTCAGGAAAGGAAAGGGCGATCACAATGGAAACACTCGTCAGTCATATTTACATTTACTACTCTTTACCCAAATTGTGAGCCAATAATGAGCTAAACATTATTAACAATATTTTTGATTTCGCAAATTCTGGCACTTTTTCCTCTCTATTTCACACAATTTTGTGACTATTGATTGAAAATCAATAACTTTTGAAGAGAATTGTATTCAATATTGAATTATATCTGAAAAATAATTGACCAGATTTTCAAGCAATTCATGTCTCACTTCTTATTCAACTATTCATTCATTCAAACAATGTTTTCATTTTAAATGTAAAAAACTTTTTGATTTTGATGTATAGTACAGAACGGAAAAATCTGTTCACTTGTGTTGTGCCGGTAATACAACATTGACTGAATTGTAATCATTCTTTTTTATATAACATTTTGTATTCAAATCATATCAATAGCGCAATATTTTATGTAATTTTCTTTCTCAACGAAATTTTTACTTTTAATAAATGAAAAGTAATTTTTTTCAATTCATTCAAATTCTAGACCTCATGTCGTGTCCTTTGATTCGTGTCTCTGAATATTCATCTGATTTTTTGCCTGAAATTAGTCGTTGTTTACAATTGATTGTTGGCTCATATATTGATTGATTGTGACGTTTACTGATATAGTCCTCAGATTGCGTCCGATTAATGAAAAAGTGGTCCAATATTGCAAACAATAACTTTCAAACTAATTGATTGATTGATTGCATTTCATTATAAAAATATCGATTATTTCCAAGTTTTCATTAAAATATTAAGAGATTTATTTAAATCGCTATCTTTTATATTAAAAAAAATAATTTATATTAAAGTTATTTTTTAGAGAAAAGTTTCTCAAATTTTAATCAAAATTTTAAATAAAAAATAAATTCTAAATAAAGTTTGAAATGAGATTTCATTGAATTTATAGTATATTAAAATGAAAATAAGGAAAATTCAGAGTTTGTTTAATAAACTTTTTTCAGGTTTAATACTATTAAAGTTTAGAAATTAATCAAAGGATTCAATGAAAGCTATTCCTTGCAATTCATTGCCTTAAATACAGTAATCCTTTGATTATTTAAGCGATGTATACATAAACTAAAATTCATATTTTGCTTTAGTCTAATAACTAAAGGATTAGTTTTTATGCGGAAAAGTTGAATAGTTGTGAATCTTATTAAAAATTGTCATATTTTGTTAGAACCATAAATTCTGTGATCAGTCGAGGAATAAAATATGTTCCCTCGTCTTTGAGAGGAAGTCATGAGAAAAAGACAGAAGAGCGGCACAGGAGACAAAAGTTATGTCTATTTTGCATGTCTTTCAACTATGAAACTGAGTAAACAAAGATAGCAAACACAAGAGTCATGTTTTCCAATAACTTTATTCTTAAGTTTTTGATGCATTACTTCCAAAAGCTTAAGAGATTTAGTACTCAAGTGTGAACTCAAAGTAATTTTGGTTCAGTTTTTTGGGAATTTTTTCCTAAAAGAATTGTGTTATTGAAGAAAATAAAAGAGAATTTGAAAAATTACTTAAGTTATTGAACACTAAACGTGGTTTGACTCAAGTCACCATTACTTCACTTGTCTCCAGTCTATTCACCATTAAGTGATGTCTTGTTTTCAAACTCAATATTTTGAGAAAATTTTCTTAAATGTATTTTTACAGAAAAAGAGATGTCTTTTGAATAACAGTCTGTCAATAAACACAAGACTCAAATCGGAATTTTTTATCGTCTGATATCTCATGTTTGACATTGACATCAGTTTTCAGTTTTGGCTCAAAATTGGTCTTTAGCTCAAGTCTTGTGAATCTCATTCATGCATATCATGTATTCATATTTTTGGTGGTGTTTTGTGTCTGTTTTTTCACATCACTGTTATGTCGAACCCCTCGTCGGAAGACATGATTTTAGTGTTAGACTTCACCAGACATTTAACCCAAACCTATTGATGGCATATATTTAGCGCTGACTAATAATTTTGAGAAAAGTCAGCGCCAAACGGACCGACACATTAATATATGGTTTGGGTTACAACCACTAAAAGGTAGTCCTGAGAATAAGAGCCATTTGGTCGTCCCATTGCCTTATTAGCACCGTTAGGTTCTGCCAGTTTAGCACCAAAACAGTGTTAGCAGTATTAGCACCTGAAACATAACCTTTTCCTCTTTCAACGTTCAGAACTTAGGAAACGCTAATTTCATACCTAAGGTCTGTAATTTGACTCATTCTGAGCGCATCTCTCGCTTTGCGTTCACATATTTTCAAATAATTCCGTTCAAAGAAAGCCGGGAAATCCATTAATTTTATTGAACTCAATGTTGGCTCACCTGAAAAGCCATTAATCACTTGAAAAGTGTTATTACTTTCTTCAGTAATACAATATTAAGAATTTATGAAATTTTTGTGTGTTTTATGAGAAACTTTTGCCTAAAATCACAGATTATTCTTATTTTAATTAAAGAAGTTTTGTCTTCAGTTCTCTACTTTTAGTGTAAGTTTATTAGACTTTTTTGATTATTCAGCGTTCGATAGCACTTAGTTTCGAGTAAAGGAAAGGCTATTCTTTGGAAAGAATTTTTTATTTGAGCTCTCATTTCGTACTTCGAAATCAATATATAAAAGAAGATAAGAAGAGTTGAGACGAAACATAGAAATTGAGTTCAATTGTTGTTATGGCAAACAATAACTTATGGCTACAAAAACTTATTATCGAAGAAATTCTGAACTAATATCTAATATTAGAAAATAAGTGAAACCAATAAATGAGATCAACTAAACTATCATTTCTCAGACTCAATACCGGATTCACTGACGAGAGTCCGATGTTTTCTGAGCCCCAATCAGTTTTTGGTGTTATATCTCCCGGGATATGAGAACCACTTTAGTGGCAAATATATTATATCTTCATATTGAATGCCATCATATGAAGAAACACTTGTGATTCCACATCAAAATAGTATACGTTTGAGAACTTGTTCTTCAATGAGAATATCTGTAAAACCACAAAACAGACCCCAAACCTCATGAATGTTTCAGATGTTGACAACTCATCCCTACTTTTGCCAAAAGACGTGAAACACAATATTGAAGTAAGCAATGGTCTGATCGTCTAATAAGCGATATTATTGTTGTAAAGCAAACTCTAATTGACTTCACTCTGTCTTCTATATTCTCAATAAGTTCGGGCTTTTGCTTCAACTATAACTGTCGACCAAAATAAAGAGCTATAAGTCTGATGGTATCCCAAATGAGGCCATTCCTTACTAATTAAATGAGACAACAAAATGAGTCAAATAAATAAGAAACGCAAAGAGTGTTTTGACTCACACTATGTATGCGATTATCTCTAAGATCATCAATAATTACATTAAATTCAGTGCATTCACTGCAGCACTCAATGCGTTTAATGAGAATTAGACGATAAAAAATTTACAAACTTCTGGGAGAGGAATACCCATAGAGAAGATGTTTGCCATAAAACTACTGATCAAAATTAAACTCAACTTTTGAAACATATTTCATATCTTATCTCGACTTATGTTTTAAAAGATATAAAAATACATTTTTATTTTCAACTTTTTATATATTGGAAAGTCTACTGAACAACATTTAGGGTATGATTTTAGAGTAAATTATGTTTTATAACTTTACTTATGGTTTGCCTCAAAAGTAGAGATAAAATCTCGAAATTTCCTCTGATTTCAATCACTCGAATACACATTTTTTGCTGTTCTTATAATTCAAATTTCTTTTCTTTTGCTAATAAAATGCTAGTAAATTATGTGTGGCCTCAACTCTGGCTTTTACTCAAACTATTTTTCCGAGCGGTTAACTTCCTATAGAAATCTGAGACATCACCAGCGCTCACAACACAAAAATGTTGAGACTTTTAAACATTCTTTGCGAGTATTCTTAGCTTTAAGTCTCATTTCATGCCTCAAAAGCACATTTCACTACAATTCTCGACGTAATAATCCTATGGTTTTCCAGTGCTTTGGATCTAAAAGAGAGGCGACCGACAAATATTAGTGGAGATGTCTTTTTATCTCCTAATAAAGTTAACCGCAGATGAAAAAGAGAAACTCCTAACGAGACCTCATCTCATGTATTAAATGCTCGAAACAGTTCTCACTTGAGATTATCACTAATAGAAGTGAATGTTTTTCGCCAAATGTTTGCAAAATAATTAAAAAAAATATCTATAAATTGTTGGAAGAGATTCTCATAAATTTAATTTTTTTTTTCATAAGATTTAATTTATTATGGCTTTGGGTTAAGAAAACATCCCTTTAATAGTTCCCAACGGCTATTGTTTTGAATTAAAATATAAATATTCTCATTATTTTAGCGACAATTACTCTATAATTAGCCATAAATTTATTTAAATTGAAGTTCAATATAGTTGTTATGTCTTTATAGAGTGTTTTGGGATTCATTACTTTTATTAGTTGTAATCTTTTTAAGGCAAAAGTTTAGATTTACTATTAGTTTGGATTCAAAAGTGACTCAAATAAATAAACAAATAATTTATTGAATGAAATGCAACAAAACTTTTGGTGCAAAAAATTATTCGTTGAATATATCAGTTTCATTGAGTGTTTTCCTCAATGTTTGTTGATTTGAGGCTTTGGATGCCTTAAACGATATTTGCAATGAAATGACCAAAAGTGGTTTTGTTGGCCAATCAATTGCTTTAATAAAGAGAGGCATCGAATTGGGCGCTAAAAGAGAAAATAAGTCACCGGAAACCAGAATAACATTTCACTTTGGATGCGGTCTTTTGGGAATTCGCTCCAAATGAAAGTCTGCGCTCTTTTGTGTCCCAAACAAAGTTTAATACTGACAATACAATACGAATAAATCCTTTGGGGGTCAGAGGCTGTAGAGCACAGTAGAGGAAAGCCTCTGGAAATAGAGTAGAGCTGATGGCCTTTTGTTAAGATGAGTTCGACTTTAGTTACTTCAATAATTGAACAAAAAAAGTAATGACTTAAGATATTTGGGTTGTGTCCGATTCAATACTAACACTATTCTCTTATCAAAATTCTGTACAGAATTGTCGTACAATTGAAATATTAAACTTCTATTCAATAAAAGGTAATTCTATTCCACTCTAATTGTGTTCATCACTTTTGAATCAAATATTTAATAAAATTTAGGATTAACTCAACAATTCTTAACTCAAAAAATGTATGTAAAAAATATTAAAAGATTTAAAGGAAATTCAGAATATTTTTTTTTCACATAAAATCTGATTCAAACATAAATTTTATTTTTAAATCAATTCTTAGTTCTGATTAAAAAAAACTTTTCATTCAATCGGAGATTATATCGATTTTTCTTCAGTTAATTATAGCGACCAATAAATCATTTGTTTTCACGATTTCACGGAATATAAATTAAATCAAACATTAATTAAAAATGTCAAAAGTTTAACAACCAGTGACTGGTATGGAATTCGTCAATCAATAAAATGTCGGCACTAACTTGCAATCCAAAAATCAAACCATTAGAGCAATCACTCAATTGAAGTGTGAAAACAGATACCAAAACATATATACATTGGATTACCTAATGATTGAATATTGTCTTATGAGAACTTTACAACTTTTCTCTTATGAATTCCAGAGTTTAAGATTAAAAGTCAAGAGTATTGGCCTTTGAATGAGTCGTTTGAGATAACGATCGATGAAGTGATCGCTAAACCATTTTGACAGACAAAGTGATGAATGGTTTTACAGAATACCCAATCCTTTCACACACTCTTAACTCTAGTTTCCTCACATTTTCCACTTCCAATACTTAGCCATTAGATTCAGTTCACACTTTATATCGTAGAATATTCTGTGTTTGACGGCATTGCCATCAATGATAGGCTCGGATGAAGAGCTAATGCAAAGGAATAAGTGATCCCTTTCTCGAACTTTATTTGAAAATTCTTTTGTTCTGTTTTTCGATTCAATCATTTATCAAAAGTTACTTATATTACAACTGATTTATTCTTTATAACAAAAATCAGACGTAAGGCTAGACTATAGAAAAAGATATTTTTCTCGATTTACTCACTTTTAAAACTCAAATTCAGTGATTTGTTGCACACCTTTTGTCTCTTTGGGTTTAAGGCTCACCAAAAGCATAATAGAGTTTCAAAGCAAAAAATGTGTGCATTAAGTCAACATAACTTTCATTTTTGTCCCTTTCCTTCAATATATTAGAATTTTTCCATAAAATCAATAAATACTATTCAGCGAAAAAATGGGCCGAATTTTATTGTGTGTAAAATTCTATTGTATTTTGGGTTATATGTATTCTTGGAATTCAATGTAAACTTACTTTATTTCAATCTTTTGCTGTAGAGTACGGATTTTGATGGCTTTGACTAAAATCTGAAATAAAAATACAAAATATTTGAATGTTTGGCATATATTTTAAATAAAAATATTGAAAAAACATTTTATTTAATAAAATAAATAAAAGAAAAGCAAACAAAACATACAATTAAAACATTTATGTTAAACAAAATGAGCGGAAAAATGAATACCAGAAGTATTGGTCTGAAACAAAACTGAAATACTATTTTCAACTTTAATTTAAATCAAAGCAACGCTTTTTTTGGTCAAATAGTAATTATAATCAGAAAAGTTTAAGCATTTATTGCCTCTGAGTTATTATGAGCTAATAATTTATGGCCTAACTTTTATTAGATAGAAAAGTGAGAGCCTAGTCGTGTGCACTAATAAAACAAAGGCTTCATTAGGTTTAATGCTCTCGTCTTTGCCCTGATTTGCATTTTCTGACTATAATTAAAGTCTTACGATTCAGTTCAGAGAGAATTTTGTTGGAATTCAATCCAAAACTCTTTTAATTCAGTGAAATGTATGCTTAAAATACATAAAACTCGTAAATTATAGTTTGAGTCTTCGATAATTATAATGGACTCAATCTTTGGACAAAATTATAAAGACTTAAAGCCATCAAAAACTCATTGAAAAATTCAAATAAAATAATTGGCGATAAATATTCACTTAAATTATCTCATATTATCTCAAAACGAGATGTTCTACTATTGGGGTGGAGTTAATACTCTTTATTAGTTAGCTATTAATCATAAATTTATAGCCGGAGTGTTTCACCAATTTCACCAGGAGCATTCAAATATTACCAAAACCAGAGTAAGAGATTAATAGAAGGCAAGAATGGAAAGAATGGCTGAGACTTGATTAGTGGCCGATGCCTTTAGGTCCGAACCCATTATGATTGATGAGGTTTGGGTCCAATAGTGACAAAATCATTCTCTTGTTTACCACACCTTATCCTATGAATAAATCTCTGTTTCAAATGTGAAGCCAATCCATTGGAAATCATTAAATGATTTGTTATAAAAGTGTCAGAAAAGAAATGTCTACTAATAGGCTATAAATCATTGAAAGACAAAAATTCAATAATTTATTATAAATTGAAAAATATTTATGATTTCTTAAAATAGTTGTTTGTTTTTTGAAATGGCATTCCTTAAGAGAAGGAATGACTCATTGGTTGGGTATTACATCTTTTGGATCATTAGTGTCCTCTCACTCTCACTGCTTGAAAATGATTGGAGACAACGCCCTAATTCATAGGGAAAGGTGTTCTCCACATCGGAATAGAGTTCCGTTAATAAAAGTTAATAATAGGTTTCGTTTCGGCTGTGCTTTAGTTGAAACCAAATTATTGTAATATTCGATACAATTTTAAACATTATTAGAGCCAATACTCGAACCGATCGATCAATGACTGGACTAATGTCTGGCGTCCGTTCGGTCAGAAGTGAACTTCACTGCAATGAACAGCACAACATTCGTCTCACTCTTCAAATGCGTGTTTATGTAAAACACGTGCGAAATGTATTATAAATACAATACAATTAACATATGAATGCAATTAATAGGCCGTTATCTCAATGGATATGACGACTGATTCCAGACCTGACTTCGGCTTAAGTCAAGCATAAAAATCAATGGTTTGCGACTCAAATCGAGAATCTATTCAAATGTTATATTAGATCAGATTTTGTTAAAATTTGTTTGACTGACACTCATATGAGTCATAACCAAATTTATTGACCACTATTTCTACAGAAACAACAAAAGAGAGAATAACTGATATTTATTGTGTTATTTGTTATTCTGTTCTCTTATTGAAATCGACGTTTTGAAAGTCAGTTCTTGTGAACGCTTTTGTATATCAGAGCAAAGGCTTGATATTATCATTGATTGAAACCAATGTTAGTCTTATCCCTGCATTCCCTACACTTTTATTCAATTTAATTGACTAAATAAGTAAATGAATGACATGAATAGGGCCGGACTGTTGTCCATCTTCTTCACTGTTACCAAATATGTGACTGTTAGCTACCAATGCTCTACTGACGAACGTTTACTCATTAGGAACTTCTGAATGGCTGCTATCGTATGTCGTGTCCGAAGTTATTGCAATTCTCTTTACTATTATATCGATTAGAATTTCGATTTTCTCTTTTCTGTTTGGTTTTAGTTATGTTTCACTAAATTTTTGTTAGCCTTAACTCCTCTAATAAATTATACATCACTTGTCGGCTCTATTATAGCTCAGACACTATTCTAAACATTACATAAAACTCTGTTCAGAGCTCACTCTCCAGAGTTCGTCCGCAGAATTTTTACTGATATTTATATAGTATTATAATTTATTAATAATGAATACCAACACTCGGAGGACAGTTGGCATTCGTTGTAACTAAATAACTGAATTCACACAACTTTGTAAACTCAACATCACTTTATAGTAGTTTTTTTCTTTAGGGCTCACGTATTGTAAAATCACTGAAAACTTAGAAAAATTGTCAAATATTTGAATACAAGCGTTAATCGCATTATAAAGTGAAGAGAAAAAGTCAGTTCCAAACATATAATTATCGATATAATAACCGGTTAAGACCCTATTCCTCCAAAAAATAATGAATAGAAGTTAATGTACTGCATGAGCAGTTTTATGCTAGATCAAAATGGGGAAAAAAGGGGGGATAGAGGGAGAGAACCAAATAAAGGCAAAGTATTGTCAAAGAAGTGATGTGCTGCGTCCTAACGCCATATGTATTTGTTGAGGTCATGTGCATGTGTTGCAAAAGTGATAAATTGCTGGCGAAGTGACACAACTGACACAAAGATTCTTTTGACAGTACATTATACTTGTGTTTCAAATAAATGATATGCTCTAAACTTATGGTTAATTATGAGTTACTGACACTAATATTCGTCAACTTTCTAATCAAAACAACTATTGCTGAGAACTAATTGAATTGAAAATAAGTTTTACTGGAAATATAAGCAAAACATTTGGTCTCATAGAATATTCACCGTTTAATTACTGTTTAATCAATATTTGCAGAGAAAATCTGTTCCGTAACTGATTAGTGTTCGACATCTTTAGGACTGACCCATCAATAATTGGAGTTTTGAGAGTCATTACACTTATATTGAACTGAAACTAACGACATAATCATTGAACATTTCGATCCCTATTTTAGATGTGCTTTTCATATATAGCTGTAATTCTGTCAAAATAAGACGACTTGAATGCAAGACAAACAATGACTGCTATATGTGTTATGTGTTGGTCATCACTAACAGACTTTCGACTGATTGACGCGAAACATACTAAAAGTTAACGGAATCGGAGGAAATAAATAAGAATCTTATGTTGTGCTGAGTGGGGAAGACCTCCATTTCTAGATATAAAGATATGGCTCAATATAATAGCTATAATCATAAAATTTTATGACACGACTGGCAACTACTGCTTCCTATTCTTATTGACATAACAACAACATTGCAATACTGTTGGCACTCGTCTATCAAAGAGGGTTTAAAACCAGAATTTTTTGGCGAATTTTCGTCAAACTTTCTATTCTTTTATTACTCATAAATAGTAAACGTTTTGTGTTTGGCATTCAATTCAATAAATTTATACCAAAGATATGTATTTTGTTAAATGAGCTAAAAATGTCAGTAAAAATAAACATATTTCTTAACATTAGATAAAAGTCGACCACAAATCGTAAAATGCATTTTATTATGAACCACAAGTCGACCACAAAACCAATATTCCTATTGTATGTCAAACATTATAATTATTTGAATCGCATTTTATATCGCATAATATAATACGACTCTTATATAAAATACGCACAAATATTACTGAAAAATGTTTGGGTGTTTACACTGTTAGGCAACAAATGCCTACTAAACTGTATATGACTATTATCTTACTTGTTTTATACTCTTTGTTTGACTCTTAACGATGGAGTGAAACACGCACTTCATGTCAATAGACATAATTAGCATTAATTTTGCTTCTCTTCCAGTAATTGTATTCTTTGTCTTTCATTTATTGTCAATATTTTCAACAGAATTATACGCATATCATATGCACAGAATATTCCTGAATTGAAGTCTACAATCGTATAAATTTTATTATTAACATAATATTCTCTTCTTTTGATGGTATCTTTCATTTGATGTCACACTAATAGCCATAATATTACATATCATTCATATGTTATGTTTTCTGAAGATTTGTTTCCCGTTTTATTTCATTTGTTATTATCTTAAGAGTAAAATCCCATTAAATATTGTATATGTCTTTCGTAGAATATTTTGAAAAACTAATGCTTTCATTTGTAGACATGAAATGGAGAATCCATTAGAAGATATTTACAATTTAAAGACTTAATGCTAAGAAGAATTCAATTGTATTTACGGTGAGTTTGCCTACAGTTGTCTATTGACTCAAAGAATAAACACAAATCGAATTACTGTTTAAAAGTCCAAAAGAGAAGAGAATATAATCAACGTTTGACTTAACAAAAGTGAGTGAAATGTTTGTCAGCTCTGAAAACGAAAGTATGCACTGACTGGCAGTCACTCATTCCCTGAGAGGATGTTATGCAAAGAATTTACTTTACTTTTCATTAAAGACAGAAATAGTCGTTATTTAAACTAAGAACTTCTTTCCTTTCGTCCGACTCTTACCTAATATCCAAACAATCGATAAAATTAGAGAAAAATTAATAAAATGTTGTGTAAACTATGAAAATAATCACTAATTTATTTAAATTAAATAATTATTATTTATTTCTTATAAGAAATGAAAACTAAACTTTAATTTTATTATTTTTATTCTTAAGCA
>JAQFZL010000015.1:0-38903 GCA_034695685.1 Galumna lanceata
TTTATAAGCTAAAAACATCAGAAAAATGCATATAAACTCATTTTAAGACAATTTGAAAATTTTAGGGCTATACCCCCTGTCGCGCGGCTCAGGGGGGGGGGTATAGCTAGAATACCCCCCCTCGCCGAAGGCGGACCTTGGCCATCCCTGCCTCATTTAAAGTTCATTAAGTTTTGTAACAAAATTACAGTTAAATTCTGAAATAATAGGAAAATAAGGACTTTTTAAGGAAATAACAGTCGAACATAAAAAGGTCTCATTTTAATTGTATTTAATAGAATGAAAATAATTATTGTTTTTCCGTATGTTTAGATAATCCATAAATTTCAAGACTTTGCTTATGAGACACAAATGATATAATCAGTGAAAATGAAAGTTTTTCAATATTTTCAACTTTTGGACAAAATATTAGTATAAATGAAATGTTTGGCTAATAAAGGCTTAAAGACATGAACGCGAAGGCTTTAACTGTTGTTTCGGTTATTATTTTATTATTTCTTTTAAATAATATTTTAAGTTTAGAAAAGTCTTTTCGACAAATCATTTGACGACAAATCAAACGAGTTTTGAGTGAAACTCACCGAAAGAGGCGAAAGTCGGGCCAAAAGTCGAGCCATAAGACGTCAAGTGACGCAACGTTTGGGTCTCTCAGAGAAGACGTCAAACAAAACGACAGAAATGGCGAAACGACTGCTTTTGACCTCAAATCCTCTCACGAGTCAATGGAGACGTCTTTCGACGCGAGTCGCGCCTCTCCGAGCGGACACTTCGCTCTCTGAGTTGTCTAATGGCGTGAGAGTGGCCACGGAAGACACGCGCAGCCCAACGGCGAGTGTCGCGCTCCACTTGGAGTGTGGCTCTCGAGACGACACTCACAGCGGACTGAATGCCCTTCTCGTGCGTTCGTTGCTTCGCAGCCAGAAGTCGCGTTTGGAGTCGTTGGGAGCGCGAGTGTCGGCCTTTGCCGGACGAGAGCGTTCCTCTCTAGTGGTGCGATGTCTGTCTCGCGACGCCAACAAAGCGGTCGCGCTTTTGGGCGAACTTCTGACGAACGCCTCGTTCGAGCAGTTGGAGGACTCGCGCCGGTCACTGTTGGATGAGATGCGGGCCAACGATGGCGACAACGAGACTGTGGTGATGGACTCTCTGCACGCAATGGCCTATCAGAACACTCCTCTCGCGCTGCCCTCCACTGGGAAGACCGAGAGCGTGACAGCAATCAAAGGCCAGGATTTGACCGATTTCTTCAATGCAAACATCAGTGGGTCGCGAGTCGTGCTCTCAGTGGCCTCAGATCTCCCACACAATCAGATGTGAGTCTCAGTCTGCGCTTTTCTCTTCTCTAACTGTTCTCAGAGTCGAGACTTCGGAGCGTTACTTCTCGCGAGTGTCTCGCGACGGATCGGCCACACCTCCAGTCAACTGTCGCTACACTGGAAGCGATATTCGCATTCGCGACGACGCAATGCCTTTGGCGCACATCGCCATTGCTCTCGAGACGCCCGGATGGAACCATTCGGACCACTTGGCGATGGACGTCGTCTCCACTGTCAGTCGCGCTCTCTCTCTCTCCCCTCTTGACTAAACTCTCGCTCTGTTCAGTTGTTGGGCGCGTGGGACCGATCGCATGGCGGCTCAACCGACTCGAGCAGTTACTTGGCGTTGTGTTCGGCGCACGACAACGTCACGCACGCCTTTCGCTCGTTCAGTGTCAACTATCGCGAGACCGGTCTCTGGGGATGCTATGCTGTGTGTGAGCGCATGAAGCAAGAGGACCTCGTGTTTCACTTGACGCACGAGTGGCGCAGGTTCTGCCAAGAGATTACCGACAACGAGTTGAATCGCGCCAAGAACACTTATCTGATGCAAGTGATGCGACAGGAGGAGAGCCCCGAAGGCGTGGCACACCTCATGGCCAACCAAGTGCTGTCTTTCGGCCGACGACTGCCTCTGGACGAGATCAAGGCGCGCGTGTTGGCATTGGACGCCAAGAGCGTGCGTCGCGTCTGCAGCGAATACATTTGGGACAGATGTCCGGTTGTGGCGGCCATTGGACCGGTCGAACAGTTGGAAGACTACGACATCATTCGCTCTAATCTCTATTGGTTTCGTTATTAGACTTTATTTAATAAAATAGTTGTTTATTGTTGTCAAAAGAGTTTATTGTTGAGCGCGAGACAGACAAACAGTGAGTTTTGTCCTCACGAGAGATGTTGTCTTAATAGAGTTTATTGAGTTTTCAATTACAAGTGTTTTGTCTTTGCATTAAACGCAAGAAATGGTTGGGATCGCGAGACATGACGTCATTGAAGTGTCTTAAGTCACGAACGAATGTGTAGACGCTCTGAAACAGACCACTGGTTGAGAGTCGGTCTCGAGAGGGCGAGACTCACCTGTTGTCGGTTGCGAGGCTCGAGCACCAGTTGTCGTCCGAAGAGATGAACGCCTTCTAAGAGCGCCCTAACAATGTCTCTCAACAGTTAGACTCACTTAATACTAATGTCTGACTCACAAGGCATAGGCCACTGACAGCTCGTGTTCGAACTCAATGAAAGCCCAGTCCACGCGCAGAACGACATTGACGACCTGTCAAGGGGTGAGAGTGAAGTGATTCACAGAGCGAGCAGTGACTCAGTAGTTACGGGTCCGGACTTGAGGAGTGGAAAACAGTGAGAATTGAGTGTTTGAGCGCGACTGACGTCGACTCACCTGACAGAAGAGCTCGACGAGCAGTTCACGAGTGACGCAGTCAGAGAGGTTTCGCACGACCTTTCGGTGGAGAGAGAGAGAGAGAGAGTGAGACACGAGAGCAGGCATTGGCCACTTACGAGAGTTCGCTCTTCCAGACTCATTGTCAAAGCGAGAGAGAGGGCGACAGAGGGCAGCACTGACTGGCCTTTCGCTCACTTATTGTTGAGTATATATTGTTTGTTGTCTCGCCATGAGCTCAGTTCTCGCGATGACTTCTCTGACCAACGCTCACAACAACGGACTCAAGCCGTATGTCTGTCTCGCGACAACACTCTCTCAGTGTCTCTCCTCTCCCTTAGGGCTGACGACTGGAAGGCTAGTCTGAAGGCTCCGCCTAAAGACACGCGCGTCCGCACTTCTGACGTGACGAACACTCGCGGCAACGAATTCGAGGAGTTCTGTCTGTCTCGCGAACTGCTGATGGGAATCTTCGAGAAGGGTTGGGAGAAGCCGTCGCCCATCCAGGAGGCGGCCATTCCGGTGGCTCTGCTCGGCAGAGACATTCTGGCGCGAGCCAAGAACGGGACGGGCAAGACTGGCGCGTATGTCATTCCGCTGTTGCAGAGAGTGGACGTCAAGTCTCCGCACATTCAGGCCCTCATTGTTGTGCCGACGCGCGAGTTAGCGCTCCAAACCTCTCAGATCTGTATGGAACTGTCCAAATACATGGGCGCCAAAGTGATGGTCACCACTGGTGGCACTAACCTCAAGGACGACATTATGCGCATCTACGACAACGTGCACGTCGTGATCGCGACGCCCGGACGCATCCTCGACCTCATCGAGAAGAAGGTGGCGCAGATGGACAAGTGCTCGCTCTGCGTGTTGGACGAGGCCGACAAACTGCTGTCGCAGGACTTCAAGGGAATGCTCGACCTCCTGATCAGTCACCTGCCGCCCGACCGCCAGATCCTGCTCTTCTCGGCGACGTTCCCCGTGACGGTCGAGCAGTTCATGCGCCGTCACCTGAAGGCGGCGCACGAGATCAATCTGATGGAGGAGTTGACTCTGAAAGGCGTGACTCAGTACTACGCGTTCGTTCAGGAGAGACAGAAGGTTCACTGTCTGAACACTCTGTTCTCGAAGCTGCAGATCAACCAGTCCATCATCTTCTGCAATTCGACGCAACGGGTCGAGCTCTTGGCCAAGAAGATCGCCGAACTCGGCTACAGCTGCTACTACATCCACGCGCGCATGCCGCAGCCGCACCGCAACCGCGTCTTTCACGACTTCCGGAACGGGCTGTGTCGCAACCTGGTGTGCTCTGACCTGTTCACGCGCGGCATCGACATCCAGGCCGTGAACGTGGTGATCAACTTCGACTTCCCAAAGATGGCTGAGACCTATCTGCACCGGATCGGACGGAGCGGGCGCTTCGGGCACCTTGGCATCGCCATCAACCTGATCACGTACGACGACCGCCACCAGCTGCACCGCATCGAGTCCGAGCTGGGCACGTCGATCGCGCCCATTCCCAAAGTCATTGACCCCCAATTGTATGTAAGCGAAGCGCAGTCGCGATCCGACGACTGATGATATAAATAAACACTCATATGTGACGTAAATTGACGTTTCACTGCGCACAAGCGCTCACTGCTGATGCATTGCTATGGCCGACAACGAGACGGCAATCCCGGTGCGAGTCGGACACTACGACCTCGTGCGCACCATCGGTGAGTCGCGAGCGAGCGCTTCCATTGTCTAACGCTTGTTGAGCGCAGGAAAGGGAAACTTCGCAGTCGTGAAGCTCGGCCGCCACTCGGTCACCAACGCCAAGGTAGAGCGCGAGCCTCTCTCTCTCTCTCTCTCTAACGCTCCTCAGGTCGCCGTTAAGGTTATCTCGACGCGAGCGCTCGACGCCGACCAACTGCGCAAACTGCACCGCGAGATCGACATAATGAAGCGCGTGCAGCACAAGCACGTCGTCAGACTCTATCAGGTGATGCAGTCGGAGCGCCACGTGATGCTCGTCACCGAGTTCTGCGCGGGCGGCGAGATATTCGACCAGTTGGTGGCCAACGGGCGCATGTCTGAGGCTGTGGCGCGCGACTACTTCCACCAGATCGCCGAGGCGGTGGACTTCCTGCACGCGCACGGCATCGTTCATCGCGACCTCAAGGCGGAGAACCTGTTGCTGTCGGCCGACCTCAAGCGCGTCAAACTGGCCGACTTCGGCTTCTCCAACTACTTCTCGCGCGACGCCCTTCTCTCCACGTGGTGCGGTTCTCCGCCTTACGCGGCGCCTGAGCTCTTCGAGGGGCGACACTATTCTGGTCCGAAGGCAGACGTCTGGTCGTTGGGAGTCGTGCTCTATGTGTTGGTTTGTGGCGCTCTTCCCTTCGACGGACACACTTTGCAGTCGTTGAAGGCGAGGGTTTTGGCCGGAAAGTTCCGGATTCCCGTAAGTCGCAGAGTTGAGCCCAGAGTCTCACTGTCTCTCAGTATTTCATGTCGTGCGACTGCGAGCACCTCATCCGTCACATGTTGGTCACAGAGCCCGACAAACGCTTCAGTCTCGCTCAGGTTCGCTCTCATCGCTGGATGCGAGCCTCGAGTCCGTGCTGTCACTCCGAGACGCCGAACGACGACTCCATCGACGTCTCGATCGTCGAGTGGGTCTCGCGTGAACTCTCCGTCGACTCTCTCGACGTCATGGAATCTGTGCGCTCGCGACACTTCGACCACAACTACGCGCTCTACCACCTGGTGCGTGACTCGAGTCACGCGCCGCCCTCCTCTGCGCCTCCGTCGCCCCCTTTGTTGCCGTTACTGCCGGCAACGGCTCAGCGAAAGTCCAGTATCACAACAGGAGTTGTGGAGCGCGACAACAACAACCCTTCGCCGCTCCTCAGTGCCGGAGTCTCGCCTCTAAGGCGCCACACATTCGGTCCCGACTCTCAGACTGGCGAGCAGCTGGTCACTCCGCCGCTGCTCTTCCTCACGCCTCCGACGGCCCCGCCTCCCCTCGCGAGTCTGGCTCTCGCGCCACCCAACTACCCCATCGCCAACACAGAGCTGCTGAGACCGCCGAACGTGCTGCTCATCAACAACAATATGGGGAGGCGTGCCAGTGACGGACAGGCCAACTACTCGCGCCCGCCCGCCCAGCTCGTGGCGACGCCAGTGTCTGCGTCGGCCTTCAACTTCCCGCTGCAGACTTCGCCCCCGATTTCGGCCTCGAATCACCTGAAGCGCCAGAAACGTCACTCTCTGACGGACGCCAATGATCTCGTGTCGCGTCAGCGGCGCTCAGGCCTGGCGAGCGTCGCCAACAGCGACCGGTGCGTCTCTCCCCACTCTCTGTCTGCCCTTCGCTCTAACGCCGTCTCCGACAGGTCGCGCAGACGCGCCTCAGACGGCTCTCAAGCAGTGAACGCCTCTTCGCCCCAACAGATCTCCATTTCTTCGCTCCAAACGGAACTGCGCGCTCTCTGCGTGTCGTCGCCGCCGTCGCTGCAGTCGTCGCCGCAACACACGTCCGCCTCTCCCACTCAGTCGCTGCCGCCCTCCTCTCCGCCTCCCGTTCTGCCGCTCATCAGCGAGGAGCGCGTGCACACGCCCGTGCCGCTGCTGACTCCGCCCCACTCCTTCCGCTCGTCGCCCGTCACCTCGCCAGTGGCGCCCTCCATCGCAGTCACCGACGAGTTGGGCGCGCACTTCCCCATCCTCCCGCCTCCGGCCTCGTTCACCGTTTCGTCCACTTCGAACCTGGAACGAGCGCAGGAAGAGCCGGCGCGACTCCACAGATGGCGCGACGAGAGGCGTCAGTTCGCGACTGTGGACCGCACGCTCCGCCAGACTTACCCGCCAACAATGCAGCAGAGCGTTCACTGTCCCGTAACATTCACGAGCCTTCAGTGCCTGCGCGACTGTCCGAAGCCGCTGACGACGACCGGCAGCGGCAGCATCTGTGTCGACTCTCTGGCCGCGGGACGACTGCTGCGACGGTTGGCCGCCAACGCCGACAACAAGAACGTCGTGCGCTTCGACGACAACGACCTGCAGATCTGTTTGGAGTGGAACGCTCTGAGGCAACAGTTGGTGTTGAGGCGCGTGTCGGGCGACGCCTCGCAATACCAAGACGTTTGTTCGCAATTAATTCAATCCGTAATGTAATTAATAAACATATTTTAATTAATTAAACACACATTTCAACATATATTCGCTGATTGTTGTAAACTTTCGGTAAACTTTGCGAAACTTTCTTCTCGCGCAACACTCGTCAGACGTCATTTGTGTGATGCGCGCAACCGCCAAACCCCTCGAGAGTCCTCCGCCCTCTCGTCTCGACCTGAACTGTCTGTCGAGACAACAGCTGAAGACAGCCCTTCGCCACACCCCCATCGCCCTCAACGACCCCATCAGAGACCACTTGTGGCTCGCGATCGCCAAAAGCCACGCGAGACGCCAGACGACGAGCGACGCCGACTTCGACGCCAGTCTCGCGACTCACAAATTGCCGCTTTTCGTCGAGCCCTCACTCACGCGCTTCTACTCTCTGGGCGAAAGCGCGCGCCTCGAAGTCTCCCAAGTCTTGTGGAACATCCAAATCAGTGAGTGTCTCGCTCTCAACCACAATAGTCTCACTCTCTCGCCCTAAGGCTGTCCTCACGTCACATACGCTCCTCTCCTCTACCCGTTGGCCGCACTCTTCCTTCACTTTCACGCGCCTAGAGATGTGTTTCACGCGCTCTACGCTCTGATTAACTGCGAAAACCCGCGATTCGTGTCAACAACGCGATTAGAGAAGTCTCGCGACGCAATAGTTTTGGTGAAACTGACCTCCAAGTTCGGCATTTTCCCCAAACAGAAGTTCGCTTCTGACGCGCGAGCAAAGCTCAGAAGAGACGCTTTGGACGAAGCCTTCCAGGAGTACCTCCAATGGATCGCGTGTCTCCCATTCAACCACGTGGTGCGAGTGGTCGACTGTTTCCTCTTCGAGGGCGACAAGTTCCTCTTCCGCGTGTCTCTGGCTCTCGCGCTGCTCTTCGAGAGCGAGCGTCGCTGTGCCGTCACTCTGGCTGAGATGCGCCTCTTCTGCGAGACAATGGGCTCAGTGCTCAGTCCGTCACAACTCGTCGTTCAGGCAGTCAAGATCACGCGATTGTCGCGAAAGAGTGAGTCGAGAGACGAGTCACGCGCTAATCAATTCTCGTTGCAGACATCCAGAGGGCGCGACTCAAAGCCGACTTGAGGGCCGATCGCGTTCTCACGCAGCCCTCAGACGCGCACTCGTCGCACGACCGGCTCGTCGACCCCATTCTCGGCACGAGAATCGCACCGCGCAGATTCCGTTCGCAAACAGTGGACGACTGGTGTCTGCTGGACGTCTTGTGGGAGTGGCTTCCGGCTCGAGCGGCAGTCAGTGAGCCAATGGTGGTCTTCTGTTCGTCAGAACACGGACTCTCATTGCAGACCTTCTACTCGCTGTGTGGCGATCACGCGCCCACTCTTCTGGTCATTCGAAGCGTTGCCGACGAAGTGTTCGGCGCCTTCTGCTCCAACGCCTGGTCACAGCGTCTCGAGGCGACCAACACTCGCTCGGGCGCTTATTTCGGAACCGGAGAGACCTTCCTCTTCCGGCTGAGGCCCAGCGTCGCGCGCTTCGAGTGGGTGGGACGCAGTCTCGCGACAGTGTCGCACTCGCAGCAGCTGTTCCAGTCGGCCACCAACCGCAGTGTCACTGTCGGCTCCGGAGGCGGCACTTTCGGCCTCTTTCTGGACGAGTCGCTCACGCGCGGACAGTCGGACACGTGCGACACTTTCAACAACACGCGACTGTGCTCTTCGTCCGACTTCGAGGTCGCGCTCATTGAAGTGATCGCCTTCTGCTGAGCGCGAGATGGCGTTGGTTTTGTCAAATGCTTTAACTGTTGTATAACTCGAACAGCGAATCAACGGTTGACTCAAAAGTATAAATATTTTAGGAAAGTCTCGACTGTTGTCTCAGAATATGAATAAAGTTTTGATTCGTTTGTGTTTTAATCGAAATTAAAAGCAATTCTTAAACTTTGTTAGCATTGAATGACTGGACAACAGGTCTCAGACTTCGCCACCACTTCTGGTCTCTCTATGCGTCCCTCGTGCGCACGAACGCCCTCTGCGGCCACTGTGATGTGCATGAGCTCGAGCACGGCCTTCGCGCGCTTTGTGAGGACCAGACAAGTGAACTGGTCAGACTGCGCAAGGGTTGGCTCGCGCTCCTGTTGTTGGCAGTGATGGACAGCAGTTATGGTTGAGAACGAGATCTGCGGCTTCTGTGAGCGTTCGCTTTCACGAGGATTTCATTTGGGGTGCAATCGGATCGCCGACGACTCAGACGACACTCAGACGACACTCAGACGACAGCTCGCATTCGCCACTTGTTTTGAATTTCCCGCCAAATACTGAAATGTGACGCCGACTCACTGGAGGCCAACACGAGCTCAGAAACACTTCAATGAATTCAATTCCGGTTTTCGTTTTTCCCGATTCTCTTGGCTTTTGCGGTGAAAACCAAAAACGAAATCTCAGTCTCTATAATCCCTACGACTTTAGTATTCGCTTTCAAAGTAAGACTTGAAATCCATTGAAACTCAAACTGAAAATCCAATAGTTTTGGCGACAAATCCCAACGCTTTCACGCTCTCGTCAGCCGAAGGAACAGTTCGCGCGCGACACTCGCTCGACATGTAAGACATAAGACTAAAGACTGTCTCGTGACTAACGATCATTGTTAGAGTGATAAGGATTCGCGACTTTTCGCGCGACGAAAGGCTTCTGATTGAAATCCACGAACAGAACGGCAGTCGCAATGGAAAGCGTCAAATCCAAGTCCACTTCTCGGCTGAGGAGGACTCTCACGTGGAGCAGCGCTTCAGTCCGTGTCAGCATTCGGGCAACTCTGCCGAAAGCCGACAGATGGAGACGCAGACGACGCAGAAGTCGGCGCAGAGTCAGGCCTTAGTCGCGTGTTTGGCCGCCTTGTGTGCGCTCGTCCTCACTGTGCCTCACGAGAGCGACCACTGGCTGCGATTGGATGTGACGGTTAAGCTGGTGTTCGCCTATGCTTTGGGAGTCTTGACAACGGTTTTCATTAAATAAAGTTTATTCAAATCACGAGACAATACAGTGACGTCTTTTGACTATTGTTGGGTTGAGAACCGCGCGCACCGAAGTCTCGAACACATTCTTGAGTCCAGACTGTGTGAGTGCAGAACACTCGCAATAAGCCACTGCCCTGATCTTGGCGGCCACGCGCGCCGCGCTCTCCTTGCCAACCAACTTCTGACCAGATTGCTGGAGCGCCAGAACCGTCTCTCTGTCGTCTCTGAGATCGGCTTTAGTGCCCACCAGCACGAGAGGCACGTCTGCGCAGTGATGACGGATTTCCGGAACCCATTTGCCCACAACGTTGTCGAGAGTGGAGGGCGCGCTCACAGAGAAGCAGACGAGGAAGACATCGGTTTGCGGGTAAGAGAGAGGTCTGAGACGGTCGTAGTCCTACAGTTGGGAACAGAAGGGGTCAAAAGGGGTGACAATAGAGACCTCTTGACCTCTTGTCCTGCGGTGTCCCAAAGGCCTAACGAAATGGAGAGTCCGTCGACTGTCAGAAGCGCGGAATAGTTGTCGAAAACTGTGGGAACGTATTCTCCGGGAAACGAATCGGTCTTAAAGTGAGAGTCAGAACGAGAGCCAAACGAGTCTCAGACTTACCGTAAATGATATGAGAAGACACGTCTTGCCCACAGTGCCATCGCCCACAACCACGCACTTCACGGGTCGCGAGCTCGTCATTGTCAGACAGACAGGGCTCTCATTGGTTGACACGCGCCAATCGCTGGAGAGAGCACGTGCGCAAACGCGTGTTTCAAACAAATGCAAAGGGATTGGGAAAAGTGAAGATTTGTTTAGAATTTGGGAAACAATTGATGTTTAAAAGGAAAACATTGTTTCAAATAAACAGTTATTTCTAAATCGAAATTCGGAAAACTTTCAACAATGCGTTGAGAGTCGTGTGAAGCGCCACCTCGTGTCCACTGAGACCACTGCTTTCGGCCAAAGCCGATCTCAGCCAAAGAGGTTGCGCGCGAACCATAATAACGGCTCAAGAAGGCGTCCGAGAGTGAGGATTTGCCAAAGAGAGTCACTCTCGAGCAGACGATTCAAGGGAAGCGCGTTCGAGTCGGTCTCGCACTTCTCTTTGAGTCAATTGCGAGTGAAAAGAGCGACAGATAGTGTCGGACGCAAAGAGATGCGCCACGAGTGAGAGCGCGACACACTTTCATTGTTAGCCCATTCTTGGAAGCGCGAGACGACTGCCGGCAGTCTTTTGGCGAATCAAAGAGAAAATAGCTTAGGTTTAGGTGTGAGACAGACATCGACTGTAATAAGGCTTTATTCAGAGACTCTGACTTTCAGATTGTTTTTCTCGACGTATTCTGCGATCGAAACGCCCTTTAAATGGGTTTTTGTTTAGAATTTATAATAAATTTGTTTTCCTTTTAATACCTTTTCAACGATTTGGCCTTTCAATGACTCCACGAGACTCTCGATCTGAGAGAGAGAGAGAGAGAGTGTGAGTGTGAGAGAGCGAGAAGACAACTGACCATTTGTTGGTTTGTCGCGAGACTGGGCTTCACGTGAGCGACACTTCTCTCGACCAAAACGCCTCCGATCAGACGAAAGCACTTTCTGTTTTGGTCTGTCTTCGCGAGCACTTCTCCCACGAGACGGTGTTCGGAGAGGTCGGCCTCCAGTTCGGCCACTTTTGCGGCCAAAAGCCTTTGTTCGGCTCTGAGCGCGTGAAAGCCTCGGACTACTGTTGAATCAGTCATTATATTGTGAATAGAAATAACGTTCGCTCCAAACGTCTATCGATTATCGACTTTACGATTAATCGATTTTCTTCTTATCAATCGATTTTGAATTTCCAAAAGAGATAAGAAGAGTCGATCGCCAGTTCTTGTAATTTGAGTCTAATTTGCGTTCGAGAAGTTTGAAGCTCTTGAGTTGAAATCAATGCAATCAAAGCTGGAATCTGGCGATCGATGGGAAAGAAGACGACGAGAGACGACGACCGAAACAGTCGTCAGTCGTCGTCATGAAGTCGTTTCTCATCGAAGAGATCCTCAAACCCTTCTCTAAGCCTAAGATCTGGAGTTTTGTTGGTCAGAAGGCGACGAAGAAGAGTCGCAGAAACCGAACCGTTTTCACCGAAACCCAGTTAATGGGTTTAGAGAAGCGCTTCGATTCGCAAAAGTACCTCTCAGTGAGTGTTGAAAAGTTTTGCTCTGATTTCACTGTTTTCACTGCCAGACGCCCGACAGACAAGAGTTGGCGCGTTCTCTCGCTCTGACGCAACTGCAGGTCAAGACGTGGTATCAGAACAGACGCATGAAATGGAAGAAGCAGGTGCTGAGCCAGCCGGGAGTGCTCGTGGCGCCCACGAAGCCCAAGGGCAGACCCAAGAAGAACTCGATTCCCTCTCTCCGAGACTTCCAATAAAGCGCATGCGCTCTCTCTCTCTAATTAGAGTGAGGGCGTGGCTATAGAGGTTCAAAATGCTCGCTTCTCTCTATCTGTGTCTCGCGCTCCTCGTCTACTGGCGGCCGAGTCTCGCGGAAGAGCGTGTGGCCACAAACCAACCACACTTCGTCTCGTCAGGCGTAAGAGCGCGCGGCGAAGGCTCTGCTCTTTAATAGCTTTTCGATGTAGGGATCGCTGGGAGTGCGTGAGGGAAGCCTTTTGGGTAACGAAAGCCTTTATTCACAACATTCTGATTATCCGCTGTTCAGAACTGGAATGCGTTGTCACCGATTTGGGCGAATTCGTTCTGCTCTGGAAATTCAATCGCTCGCAGATCCTTTTCGCAGGAAATCTGCGCATTCATAGAGACGACAGGATCTCGAGAGACGACTCGACGGGCGCTCTCAGAGTCAAGGACTTCAGAGCGGAGAACGCGGGCGAGTATTCGTGTCAGGTGTCGACCAATCCTCCCCAAGACATCGTCTACAACGTCTCGCTTCTCGAGGCGCCCACAATCCGCACCAACAATAACAATGAGGTTTGACTCGAGACACACACAGCGCTCACTCTCGCCTCCTTCAGGTCGTCGTGCGATTGGGAGAGACTGTCGCGCTCTTCTGCGACTCCACTTCAGCGTCCGTCCGTTGGAGTCGGTCAGAGGGCCGAACTGTTGGGCGCGAGGCCACTCTCACTCTGGACAACGTCACCAAAGAGGACGAGGGGCTCTACACGTGCACCGCTTCCAACGAAATGGGTTCGTCTCGAGACCGACACTCTTTTCTGATCTGTGCTTCTCTTTAGGCAACACTTCGCGTGACTTTCGACTTCGCGTTCTGTGTAAGTGTCGTCTCTGTCGTCTCTTTTCTCACTGTTTGCTCAGTTTCGCCGCAACTCAGTGTTGGCGCCAAACAGATTCACGCGCCAATCGGCAGCTCAGTCACCATCGAGTGTCACGTTCTCGCAGAACCCGCGGTAACACTCTCTCTCGACGCCTCTCTCGCTCTCATTGTCTCTCTTTAGGCAACTGTTCAGTGGTTTCGTTCCGATAGCTCTAAAGTCTTGCCATCGAACGCCATTCTCATGGACAGGAACGAGACGGTCGCCTCTCTCACGATCACAAGTCTGGCCGACAACCTCCAGGACCAGTACTCGTGCGTCGCCAACAACTCCTTGGGCTCGGCCGATCTCTCTGTGCACGTGACGGCCAAACCGTCGCCTCCCTTCTTCACGAGCGTTCCCTTGGCTGGAAAGGGAAAGACTTATCGTCTGGAATGGAGTGTCGAATCCGAGCCTCAGATCCTGAAGTATGTGGTCGAGTGGAGAGCACGAGACCAACAACAACAGCAACTGTGGAAACGAGCCGAAGTGCTGCCCCAGCAGTCAGACGAGAGAAGGCGTTCGCAACACTATTTGCTCGTCGATCTCGAGGAGGACGAAGCATACGAGGCGCGAGTCACGGCTTTCAACGCCTTTGGCTACACGGCTTCCGAAGGCTTCACTTTCATTACTTCTGTGTGTGTCTCGAGAGTGCCTTCGCTTTCGAATATTCTCTTGATTTCTCTCTTAACTTCTGTACATAAATTCAATAAACTTTAGTTTCCAACAACTCTTTAGGCCAACGAAGAGCCGGAGATCTCGTCGAAAAGGTCATGAACTTCGGTTCTTCTGTTGGGCTCCACGAGAGACAACTTCTCGCGCAAACTCTCGAAGCTGGTCTGCAGAGCGCTCTGATATTCCAATTGATCGCTTTTTATTAGTCTTTCGTTTAGTTTGAGCGCGCGATCGCACAAAACCACGAACTCTGAGAAGAGAGCGCTCAGACGAGTCTCCAGAGCGTTGGCCTCTTGTGGGGCCTCTCGTGAGAGGAAGGCCTGCGCGTACGCCAACGGACTGCCAGAGAGAGAGAGAGAGAGAGTGAAGGGGAGCGCGAGAGCAGTCTTACCCGGCGTTGACTGATGTCTGGACTGAGCCCTGAAGCACCAGTTGGAGATGTTTGACGTCTTTGGAGGCGATGACTCGCTCCAACTGCTTCACTCTGTCGGCCATCTCATCGATGGCCACTTGGATGGGCGCCAACACTGTTTCCACTCTTTCGACGACCGGAACTCGTTTCAGACAAAACGGAACTGAAAAAGAGTCAGTCATTGTTCGCACGCAAAGAGAAAGTCTCACGAAAGTGTTGCGTCACGAGAGTGACTCTCTTCTTGCGCTGTTCGGCGACGGAGGCGTCACATGACGACATTCTCTGCTCGTATTGGAAACAATTGACTCCCACGTGACGCTCCAGTTCGCTACAGTCCAGTGACTCGGTCTGAGGCTGAACGTGAGTCACGAGAATCTGATTGTCGGAAGAGTCGCCGATCGAGTGCTGGGGATAGAGTTTGCGCAGTTTCTCAGTCATCATCGCCAACGAAACCACTTTCGGCTCTCGATATATGAACTCGTCGGTGGGAGAGCCCGAAGTGCAGAAGGCCACCCGGAAAAACGTGGAGAAGAGACGCTTTTTGGAGTCGTTGAGCTGTTGAGCGCGAGTGTGAAGTGAAGCCAGTCTCGTGTAGAGCGAGGACAGGGTCTGCGCGAGACAATATTCAATAGAAAGGCTTTCATTGAAACGCTTAATCACTTTGTGTTGGCGTTCGTTCTCGTGCAGGTCAACAAGCAGACGAATCAGGGGAACAGCCAGTTCGGGCAGTTCGCAGCTCTCCAGAGCGCACACGCAGTCGTCGACGAGAGCGCGCAGAGTCTCCACGGAAGTGGACTCGGGTTCCAACCAATCGCATTCGTCGCTCGAGTCGAAGCGCTCAGAAGCCACTGCAGAGAGAAGTGTGAGTGGTGTCAGTGGCCCAGTGATAGTGACTTACGGTTGGGAGAGATTCGAGTGAGAAGTGAAGCGTCGAATGCGAGCCCTTTTGTTGCTTTGAGTTCGTGAACGACGACCGAGACGACCGTTGAGAGCGACATGGCTTGTTCTGCACAACAGTCAACATTACACTCAACCCTCTTAGTGGTCACTACTTGCCCAACCAGTCGCCGTTCTGGCGATGACTTTCTGCCAGATTCTCGAGCCAAGTCAGTCTCAGAGACGTCTGAGCGTAAGAGTTGGCGAGAAAGAGTCGCAACTCTGACGACTCGTAAGCGTTTCGCGCTTCAGATCTGATTCTGGTTGTGGCCAGAAGAATGTCTTGAATGCGTTGCACTGTTTGTTGAAGCCTTTCGTCAGCCAAAACCTCTAATCGCGAGAGACTGTCCTTAAAGTGCGACAAATCCTTGGCGTCGTCTTTTGAAGCCAAACGACTGACACACACGATAGTCTCGAAGCGCGTTCTCCTGAAATTCGTCTCGAATAGGCTGAAGAGCAGATCGACGGACGCCTCGCGAATGGCGCGGATCGACGAATTGGCGAAGTGAACGACTCGTGACAGGATTTGAGGGAATTTGGGCGAAGAGAACAACTGTTGGGGGAAAAGACGAGCGACGAGTCGACAGTTGTCGAACACGTGACAGATAACTGGCACGCTCTGCGGAAGAGTCAGCAGAGTGACGAGGAGCGCGAGCCCCGACTCCAGGGCCAGTCCCGATGCGTGATCGCGACTCAGGATGAGTCTGGCGACGCGGAGGGCGACGACGCCAGTCCTCACGCTCAGGTTCTGTTTGTGGAGAAATTCTGAAAGCGCGGGCTTACAATCGAGGGTTGAGTGAGCGTCGAGTCTCGTTCCGCGAAACTCAAAGGCTTTGACTGCAGTTTCCAATATCTCAACGAAAAAAAACATATAATTATAAATCTTTGCAATAAATAAACGGATTTGAACTTTACTGCAATGCATTGTTGAGAACGTTCTTCCGAAAGAGCCTTTGCTTGACCTTTGGTTGAAAGTTATTCAGTTATTAAGTTATGATTTATTAATAATTACTTTCAGTCAAGTGTTGGCTTTGAAAGAGAAAAATAAGCAGAAGATCGCGAATCTCTTCGGCATTGAAGGCATCGAAGCGAAGCGGAAGTGAATTGGTTCTCACGTGTTGTTCTCTGCGCTCTTCTCGTTCCCACGAATTGTCTGTCAGTCGAAAGGAATTCTCGAGAATCACATCGACAATCGGCGAATAGAGTTGATTCATGATTTGAAGTCGAGACTCGTCGTAGCGCTCGTCCAACGACTCTTTGGCCAAAAGGTTTCGCAACACGTGAATCGCCTCTGAAACCAATCAATCAATTAGTCAGCTCTCGCTCTCTCTCTCTCTCTGCAAACCTTGTCTCGTGTGACGAACAGATTGACGCAAACAGTGTCTGAACTCAGACAACAGAAGGAAACAAGTGAAATGCTTTTGTCGGAACTCAGAGTCCAGTCTCGTGCAACACTCGGAAGCCAACGAGGGGCGCAACGGAAGGTTGAGTGGCACGTGATGCTCGTGAGCCGTCACTATGGCCAAACAAGTGAGACGGAGTTCCGCGATCACGATATCTCTTGAGGACGTGGCCAACAAGTGGGCAGAGATGCACGAGAAGACGAGACTGCGGTCGCAGAGAGACAGCAGTCGCGAGAAGTAGTGCTTAGAGAAATGGTTATTGAAATGGTTGCAAATGGAGTGAATGTGTTGACAAACCGAGAGCGAGCGGTTGGCGGCAGAGGCTTCGTCGTAGCGCGAGTGGGCAACAATCAGGTGCGAGAGTTGGCCCTAAAGAGCAGTTACTAACGGAGAGTCAAGAGAGAGTCGATTGCTTACAGTCATTCGACGCAAGTTTTCGTTGAAATGAATGTCAAAACGCTTTTCTCGAAACTTTCGCAGTCCTTTAGTGCGATAGAGATGTTCGACAATTGACTTGATGTGTGCACTCAACAACAATGAAGAGAACCTCAACAGAGCTCTGGTCTCGCTCTCGTCATCACAATTCCAGTCTCTCAACAAACGGAAGAAAGAGTTGACGAAAGTCGAGTGAAAATCACTTTCAGAGCGAAAGGACTTCTCAACGAACGAGTGGAGAACGTGTTGTGGTATTCGTTGAAGCAATTGAATGCACGATCTCAGACTTTCAAAGCCCAGAGGTCGAGCACTGAGAGTCAGAAGCTCTTGGAGAATGACGTGCGAGAAGCGCGAGACTTCCGTTTTGTCGGCTTTGCAAAGCGAGCGCAACTGTTTGTTGAGCGCACGTTCGCAACTCACGGCTTTGGAGATATCGGTTTTGGGGGAATTGATGAGACATTGAGGTCTGAATGAGACAATGATTTCAAGTAAAGTCAACACCTATTTGGACTCACTCTGGTCTCACGAACTGTTGTGTTGAGTTGTAGTCATTGAGGAAACAGACAGTGTCCATACAGTTCTCAATGTTGACGTCACTCGACATGAGAGACGACACCAGACGACACGAGACTCGCAACAAGTCTTTGGCCACCAGTTTCATGTCTGGCATCGAAAGACCTTTTCCCAAACCCAAAGCCTGACATCCGAGATATCCGGAAGTGAGAGACGCGAACACAGACAGAGAGTGTGCGCCCACTAGAGGAGAGCGCGAGAAGAGGGGCAGCCATGCGAAACCAACTGCAAAGCAATGGAAAGGTTAACGAGACTTGAGATGAGTTTCAATGACTGACCGCCGCTTTTGAGACACTCTTTCTTGCACGAGACGTGAAACACGCGAAACAAGAGATGAACCTTCTCCAATTGGTTGAGTGGAAGGCGAACACGAATCTCCTCGAAGAAGTCGGGACTCGTGTTGTGACGCGTGACGGCCGAAAACTGCTGAGTGATGAGTCGTCCGTCAGTCGCCTCAATGATGGCAAGAGGCTGAGAGTCCACGTGATCGTCGTCTCTCACTTCTACACCTATACAGAGGTTTCGGGCTTTTGTGAACACTTTCTGGTCTTTAATGGAAAATAAAATTCAATAAAATAATTAAATAACATATAATAAAACCTCCGAAGCGAAGACTTTGCAACGAAACCAGCAAATAGTGAGACAGTGTTGTGATTGGTTGTGCCATCGCGCGCAACGACAACACGTCTGGCGGAGTCTCGCTCTGGGCAAGACTGACAGCCAGTCTGCCAGCGAGTGTCGTTCCTTTGGTGGTCTGCAAACCAGTGACCAAATGCTCGTCTGAAAGCGCGTGACTTCGATAGAAGAGCGTGAAGGCACTGTCGCAGTCGAGACGCTCTGAGTCGCGAAACAGAGGGCGAGCAGACCAACAATGGGGTTCCCAGTGTTGATGGCAGAGCGAGCGTTCGACTCTGGCCACGAGAAAGAGGTCGCCTTTGGCGCTTTGGCTCAAATCAACCGCAAAATGACGTCTTCTTTGCGGAACTGAAACATCTTTTGGAGAAAAAGTCAATTCAATTGAAATGAAAGTCTGAATTAAACCTTCGGAGAGACGACCGAAATGTGAGTCGAAGAGCGAGACTCGAGAACGAAAGGTCTCGCGAGAGTCGCGACACTCGAAGACCTAATGAGAAGACGTTTAAAAAGCGTCAGAAAGAGAGACGAAAACCTCTAAATCGCACGCGAAGACGAATAGCGTCTCTTTGGGCACTTCGGGACACTTTTGGCGCAAATTGGCGAAGAGAGGCGACCGCGAGAGGTCTGCAGTGGCGAAAGGGTTCTTCGCCTGCGACTCGCAAAAGGCGTCGATTTGAAGTCTTGGATCGGCTTTGAGTCGCGAGACGTGTCTCCTGACGTCGAATCGCATTTCGTTGATTTGGTGAACCCAGAGGTCCGCCTCTTCCACCTCTATTTGGTGACAATCGACGCGAAAGGCGTTGCCAGAGACCAGAGTGACCGGAAGAGTCACTTCCTGTGACCACACCATTTGGTCGCGCTTTCGGTCTCTGAAGAACGAGAGGATGACAGAGTCGCGCAGAGAGAAGAGACCCAAGTATCCCGTCATGCGATTCATCAGACAATTGTCGCTCTTCACGAGCTTCGCTTCGTCCGAGAAATCGTCGTTTGAGAAGACGTGAGCGCGAAGTTCGCTCTTCTGAGACTCAAAACACTCGAAATAAGAGCCGAAATACTTGTCAGACTTGAAGACAACGCGACGACTGCCACCATTGAGTTGTCGGAAACAGGCTCTGGAGAAGCCGCCGAGAATGGCCTCTTCCTTGAGCGAGTCGTCGGACGACAGCGAAGAGGCGTCAGTGACGACTTGGACGTCGTCTTCGCCTGAAGGAAAGGTCACGAGCGAGTGCTCTTCGAGGAGTCGCGCACTCGCCTCGTAGTGTTCGTCGAACTGCTCCTCCGTCTCCGACTCGGCGACCATCGATTGTCTCAACTCTCTGGAGACGCTTTCGCGCGTTTTGGCCGCAGTCTCCGAGAGCGAGGCCTTCAGACGAGTGAAGCGTCTCTCAGCCATTGCGACTGTGGCGCCAACTGTTGACTAAAACTCTAAATTCATTAACGCTTCAACTCTTTATTATTCACAACAAAACTCTCGCAACAAAGACTCCGCCTCTGAATGAGTGAAAGGCTCCGCCACTGAGAAGCCATTCTCCGCCACTGAAGTGTCCATTGCCGTCGGCTCAGCCATTGGACGCTCGCTTTCTGTTTGACTGTCTTTCTCTTCAAAGTCAACACTTTCCTTCTGTTCGTCTCTTTCTAATGGTTTTTCTTGTCTTTCAATGGCTTTCAATGAATGCAAACAAAAGTCTCGAATCGCAAAACTTTCGTCTCTAAAACCAATTGAAAGCAAAGGATTTCTTCCGAAAAGCGATTCAATGCTTCGAAACAATTCAAGTCTCGCACTTTCTTTGCCTAAAAACTCGGGTTTTCTTTCGCTGAAAACAACAAAAAAAAAAGCTTAAAAACAAGACATAAATCACAGATTAAATACCGATAGAAAGTGAGCCCAAGTTTGACACACTTTTCGCCCACTTTTGTCATCTCGAGACTTCTTCGGCCGTTGTTTTGCGCCAAAAGTCTCAAACCTTTTCAACAAAACAAATCAATGAAAGAAGTGAAGAGAAAGACTCACTCTTAAGCGCTGTCTCGCTCTCCAATCGGCCTTCGAAGGCGTGAATCGCGCCTTCAGTCCATTCGGGACTCAAATAAGGCTTTAAAAGCAAATATCTGTGAATCAAAGGATCGACTTTTGGTTGGTTTAAATGTTGCGCCAAAACTCTGTTTATTTGATGAGAAAATAGGAGACAATCAGAACCCAAAACAATGAGAAGAGTCTCGAGAAGAGAGAGGCCGCTCGCGACCAGTGATTCGGAGGCTAAGGTCTCGAGAAGAGAGTCTTTGGGTTTAGAAATGAGACGAAAAGCCAAACGAAGAGATGTTTTGACAGGAATTGACAGCTTTTGACACGTTTTCAGACTTAAGAGAGAAATAGCGCGCAAAACGAGAGTTCGGACGACAGGAAGAGCTTTGGAGACGTCTTTGGTTGCGAACAGCTCTTCCAGACAGTCGTCGAGCTTTTGAAGAGTCTCGAGAAGACTGACGTCTCGTTTGGGGACTAAAGTCGCGCTCAAAACTATGGAAAGAGTCGTCGAGTCGTCGCAAGTCTTCAAAAAGGCGTCAACTGTCGTCCTGTCGTCTCTGGCGATGACGTCATTGCAGAGAACGCGACGCAGAAGACGTCGGGCAGAAAGTGGTGGTGTTGTGGTCGTCGCGCGACAATCCATTCAATGAAAACGTGTTTTATTTACAATGACTTGAATTGAAGGCACTTTAACTCTCAGTTCGAGTTTTCTGCGACTGCGCGACACAAATAGATGTCAATCGGTTCGGAGTCGCTGTCGTCGTCGTCCGACTCGTGGAAGTGTTTGTCCGGTTTGGCCGCAAAGGTCGCCACCGGAAGCCCAGTGACCGTTCGGCGACACACGCGCTTGACTCGTGGACCGGAAGTGGCGACCATGAGCAGCGGCGGGCCTTTGGGGGCGTGTGTTGTCGTCTCGACTTTGGTCTCCACCGAAAGGGTCTTGACTTTGGGCGGGAACTTCTGGGCGACGACTGTCTGTTCGGCGTCCAATCGAAAAGTGCGGAAACAAGTGCTGAGCCAACACGAGCGACACCTTTAGTGGAGAGAGTGTTGAGTGGTTGGCGTCGAGTGTTGTCTTACCTGACGGCGGGTGTCGTCCTCAGACTACATCTGCCGTCTCTCAGGCAAAACAACTGAATGGGATGTCGTAGGAATCGGGCGAAGAACTTGGAACAGGGCTCACACGCAAACACTCCGTATCGTCGCTGAACGTGAGCATAGAATTTGGTGGCCAAACAGATCTGACACGTGATAGAACCCGGTTGGCCACTGCGACACCCCATTGGCTGATGGGCGTCACGGATGCGTTGAAGCGTTTGAGTGGAGATCTCGAGCCGAGCCTTCCTTAGGATGGGTTTCGACTGCTTTGACTGTTGTTTGGGACTGTCTTTCGCTTTGAGAGAAGAGCAGTGAATAAGGGCTTAAAGAGCGAAGAGAAACCTTTCAATTGCTTCAGAGTTTCCATCCTTTGCTTCCATCGTCTCTGCAGTCGTTCTCTGACTCTTTCCACTCCGAAGTCGAAACCTTCGAACGCCTCGTCGTCCGAGTGTTCGCTTTCAGAGACAAACCTCTTGAAGAGCGCGTCTCTCTTGACGACACTCTCGACCACAGACGTCGTTCTCACGTCTCTCTCAACACAAGTCTCAACATTTTCATCAAATCTTTTGAATCTCTTTTTGCGAAATATTCGCTTTTCAGCCATTTTTCTCCACTTCACTCATTGGACAACATCTCAGCCAATCACAAAGAGAAGCGCATCATTAGAACCCGCCCACACCTCCACCTAACCCCCGCCCTCTCCCTCTCATCCCACGCCTCAGGACACCCGATCGGGAGGCGAGGGTCAAGTTGGGGGCGCGCCTGCGCACAGAGTGGTGTTTTATGTGTAATATTTAGAAGATTAGAGATATTGTAAACAAACAGAAACTTCGCTGGTTTTGCGCGCTCTCACTCTCTCTCAGACGAGAAGACGTCTTCCAATTCGATGGAAGACAATGTGAACGCGACAGAAGTCGAGTGGACGATAGACGCGGCGACCGTCGTCTCGATCGGGTCGTCTGTCGTCATTCTGCTGTCCGGAGCCGTCGCTGTCGTCTGTCTGATGTGAGTCTCGCTCTTCTCTTCACTTCTCACTCTTTTCTCAGTCTTTATATGAAGAGAAGCGAAGAACAACAAATGCAAAGATTTCGTCCGGAAATCGCCGTTTGCGTCAAATGCGGAGAAGCGCTCAACACCAGTCAGCACAACAACAAGAGATCCGTTGGCGTCTCGACCTCACCCGACGAACACCTCTCACGAGCACCAGAGGCGCCAGAGAGCGCGCTCTACGCCATCAGCGGAGCGGATCTGGAAAAGGCGGACCTGAGGGTCATCTGCGGCCGCGTTTCCGACAGTCAGACGACGACATACTCGACGGCGGCCAACGCGCGTCTCTGCCAACACAATCACTCTTCGCAATGCAGTGAAGACATCGTTTATGAACTCTCGCGACGAAAACTCTCGTTCGACACTCTCGAGTCGCTCGACATCTATGAATCGGTTTCGGAGCGCGAGACTCCCACTGACCCGGGTTTGACCCCTTGACCTCTCACTCCAATCTGACCTCTAATCGCAGGCATTCGTCAGTTCACGGAAAGTCCGCCCAAACCCAACGAGAGGCGTCAGGGAGTCGTCCAACACAAGTGAGTCTCAAAGTCTAGTCTCGCTCTCAAGTGTCTCTTCCGAAGTGTCTCTGAGGCGTTCGGCGCCATTTCGCGCCACAGAAGTCGTCAGCCGTCGTGGAAGTTGTCCTCTTCGTGTCAGACGAGTCTCTCCCTTCTCTCTCTCTCTCCAGTCTCGTGACAGACTCTCTTTGTTTTGCAGTGAAATGCGTTCAAAACACGACTCTCTTCGACGTCTCAGACGTCGACGACAGCGAAGACGACAGACGACACGACGACCGGACGATCGACTGTTGAGTGCCTTTGGCGAAGAGCTTTCAATAAAGTTTTGTACCCTTCGTTACGTTTGTTGTATACTTCACACACAAGAGAGGCGTTAGAGAGCGCGACACTCGCCAACCAAAGCAAAACAAAAACAGTTCCGCCCTTTTCAGGGATGAATCGCTTTCTAGTGATTTTCGGCTTCACTTCTTCTCTCGTCTTCGCCTCTGACTCTCAAATAGGACTCAGAGTTTCGCCGTCGCGCGCCGTCTCTCAACCGTCGGGACAGCCTTTTGTGCTCACGTGTCGCGGATCGGGAGCCGTGAGTTGAGAGTCTTGACAGACTCACTAACGCCTAAACGGTCATTTGCAGAGTCCGGCGCTCTTCTCCAACACTCGTTGGTATGACTCTCGCGCACAACACATCGACGCCGTCTATTCGAAACGAATCAATCCTGACATCCGCGCGGAGGAGACAGAGGGCGCTCTTCTGCTGCTGCACTTCGCCAACCCTCGCGCCGACGACTCGGGAACCTACAGGTGTTCGGCGACATTCCAACACTCGGACTCTCTGGACACGTCAGTGAACGTCACTTTCTTCCAGGACGTCACGTGGGAAGACTGTCCGCGCGTGCAGTCGCTGGTCTTGGGAGCCAATCACGAGAGGATTCGATGCAAAGCGAGCGCTAATCCCAAACCGAACATTGTTTGGACGAAAGACAACTCTCCTCTCGAGCCGAGGTTTCAAATCGACGCAAACGGAGTCGCTTTGAACGACATCGCGCGACACACAGACGGCGGAGTCTTCAGAGTCAGAGCCTTAGTGACCGAAACGGGAAGACTTCACGAGGCTCTCATTACGGTTCAGGTGTTTGAAAAGCCGCGCCTTAATTCTCTTCCCGAAAGGTTTGAGGCGACGGATGGCGAAGAGACGACTCTTCAATGTGACGCCAGTGGACGTCCGCCTCCGCTCTTCTCTTGGTTGGATCCAAACAAACGCAATTTGAGTTCTGTTGGCGGATATAGTGTCGACAGAAATACCGGACTCTTAATGATAAGTCGCACGCGATTCCGCGAAGACAGCGGAACATTCACTTGTATCGCAGAGAGTGAGTTGTCGTGTCTTTTGGAACACATTTTCATTGTCTTTCAGACGAGGCCGGAGTTGACAGACAGTCGACGACACTTGTCGTCTGGAGACGTCCTAAAGTGACATCGTTTGCAAACGTCAGTCAAAACGTCAATTCGGAGACTATTGTTGAGTGTAGAGTAAGTGACGACACTTTGACAACAACTGCTAACCCTTTCTCAGGCGACGGGAGACCCTCGACCGCAGCTTTCCATTCGTCGCGACGGCGATTCTCGTGCCTTAGAAAGCGGTGATCCCAGAGTTTCGTTGCAAACAAGTGAAGATCGCGACGAAGCAGTGCTTCGAGTCTCGATCTCTCAAACGCAAAGGTCAGACGACGGACTCTACTTTTGTCGCGCTCACAATAGAGGAGGGTTTGCGGAACGCGTCGGTCACGTGGAGGTGAGGTTCGCGCCTGACTTGAGGCGAACGCCAACTTCTCTTCGCTTTTGGGATTTACAGCACATCAACAGTGAGTCTCGCTCTCTCTCTCTCGCCCACTGACTCTCTCTTACAGTCTCGTGCGTCGCAGACGCCATTCCGAACGCGACTCTGAAGTGGTGGTTCAGAGGCTCTCAACTGTTTCGCGACAACGTCTACTCATTTCACGAGACAAGTGCCGGACAGTCGACCCTCAGAGTCGATTGGCGCGCAGCCAACAATCGCGAGATCTTCGGAACGTATCGTTGCGTCGCGAGCAATGCTTTGGGCGAAAGTCAAATCGACATTTTGGTGGAGCGCGCGCACAGACCGGGAGCCGTTCTCATGGCAACAGTTCTGGACGTCTGGCCAACAAAAGTCAACTTCCGAGTGAGCGCGCCTTCGTTCGACGGCGGCGTAAGTCCCCCAAAAGCCGCTTAACTTTTAACCGCTTCGACTCTCAGTTAGCGATTACGCGCCTTCACTGCCAATACAAAGTCCACAACAATGACGACTCTCTGCCTCTCGAGACGCGCGTGTGGCCTCTCGCGCCCTCCGAACACTACCTCGTGGACGGATTGCGACCCCGAACGCGCTACTCCTTTCGTTGGGCCGCAGAGAACGCTGTGGGAATCGGAGACTACAGTGTTTGGCGTCTCGAGACAACAGAACGCGAGTCGAGACCCGAACGACCGCTTCTGCGGAACCTTCCTTCGCCCAACGCCGAAGGACTCATTGTTTCTCCGGACCCGACTATGATGCTCGTGATGTGGTCGTTGCCCGAAGACAACGGACGCAAAATCCGCACTTTTGAAGTGAAATACTATCGCGTGAGTCTCTCTCTCTCCCTCTCTCTCTCTCTCGAGTCTGACTTTCGCTCGCTCTCAGGTCAGACAGACTGAGTTTGGTTTCGAACGCCTCTCAGAGGTCATCACGAGATCCCTTTCGATGTCAGACCAATCAATGACTTCATTCACAGCCAAAGACCTCATTCCCGGCTCTCTTTACAAACTGGAAGTTCGCGCCGTCAACGACTTGGGAACGTCTGAGACGTCAGAAGTCGTCTTCAAGACGTCCGAAGGTTTCCCTTTGTTTCGCTTTAAATCCTCTGAAAACCGTTTTTTTAGGAGATTCGCGCGAAGAGAGCGTCGAAGAGAAGGAGACTCCTTCTCTGGCACTCATCTCAGGAGTGGTCGTCGGTCTCATCGCTATTCTTCTCATAACGACTGACGTCTTCTTCTGCGCGCGATATCGAGGTTTGTGACACTTTCACACTAAGACTGACAACAATATGTGTTCGTCAATAGTGGGAGCGCTTCACTTCTTGTCCACAACATTCCCTTCGAGGCGAAGAGTGGTCTCTCAAGCCCTTCCCAAGAGCATCGAAAACCGGGCGTTCGCGGGCGGCGGCAGTGGAAGACCTCCCGATCCCCTGATAGAGCCTTTGGACCCTTTGGTCGGTCGCGCGTCTGCCGTTTAAAGTGCTTTTAATTGAAAAATAAATTTATTGTTCGCTACTATTGTTGTTGTGTTGCAACAGTTGGAGCGTATCGTTGGACGCGTGGGCGCGAAGTATTTGGATCTCAGACTCCAACTCTTTGATGCGCTCTTTGAGAACATCCACTTCTTCTCTGACGGCAAACATTAAATGGCTTTTGACTAAATCCATGGCCTGTTCTATCTTGTTGTCAATGGCGACACCGTTCGCCTCAGTGGTCGTCGTCGTCACGACAGCTGTCGTCTGAACTGTTGTCTGGACTGTCGTCGGCGGTTGTGTAGAGACGGCAGACGTCTCAGTCGTCGTCAGAGACGTTTCTGCCGTTTCTTTGTTGGACGAATCGCGACAAAACCATCGACCTCTCACGTAAGGCTCACTACTGACCAGTTTGACCACTCGGAAGCGCATCGGCTGCTGAGGAGCGCAACAGTAGTTCTGGTTTTCTTTGCCTTCAATTGATTCGATTGAATCCATTAGTTGTGTCCATCAATTACGTCAACAAAATAACTACAAACAAGTGGACGTTGTTTATGGAAGTGTCAATAGAAAGCGATGGACGACAACACGACCACAAAAGGCGACAACTTTGACGTCAAGTCACGAGCAGGTCGTCCACGACGTCCAACGGCGCAGAAGAGCGTCCATCAGTTGGTGTTGAATATTCAGAGCGAGAAAAAGCCTCAAAAGCGCCAAAACAGCGGCGAAATGGACTCAAAGGAGTTGAAAGTCGGCCAAAAGGTTGAGGCGCGAGACGTCTCAGGAGAAGGTTTGCCCGCAATTGTTGTTAACTGTTAAGACTGACTCTAAGTCACTGTCAGTGTGGTATCCGGCAAAGATAGTCCAAACAGACGACACAAGAGTTCTCGTGCACTTCGAGCGTTGGAGCGCGCGATACGACCAATGGTTCGCTCGAGACTCGCCTCTAGTGAGAGAACGAGCGTCTGAGCCGCAGAACAGCTTCAACTCAAGCAAAGCGCACTTCTCTTTGGGGGAAGAAGTGGTCGCGCGATGGACTGACAACAGGCCTTATCCGGCGACGATTGTGGAGCTGCACGAGAGGACGGCTTTAGTTCTCTTCTTCGACGGCTATCGCAAAACCGTGAAACTGGCGAACGTCGAGAAAATGCCCAACAATTTCACAGGAGTTCGCGCGCCCTCTCTTAAGAGCGGTTTTGAAGTGATATTCGGTATTATATGAGTAAATATATTATAATTATATTGAATTGGATTTGTTTGCGATAATCGCAGATCACAATCAGTTCAAATGTCCCGAATGTTCAAAAGGATTCAGAAAACAAAGGTTTCAAACGTTTAAACGGTCTGAAGGCTTATCTCACTTCGATTGCAGTCTTTTAGCGCAACACATGAAACACTACCATAAAGAAGACGACAACTCACGAACTGAAGACGTCACGACGACAGCGACGACGACGATGACCACTCCCGACACATCAGACGTCCAGTCAGTGGCGACGCCTTCTGTCGTCTCTAAAGTCGAGAAAGTGAAAGAGAGAGAAGAGACGCCTTCTTCTGTCGCTTCGAATCGTCTGAAACGCAAATACGTTCGCAAACCGTTGCCAACAGTTGCTGTTCGCAAGTCTAGTCGTCAGCCGAGTGCCACTGACACACCTCTCACGCCAAAGGAGACAATCGTTACGCCAAACACTACTCTCGTGAGTCTCTCTCTGTTTGTCTGTCGTCTCACGACGTCTGTTGTCATCCGTTTAGCCCTTTTGGAATGCGATAACCGTTTGTGAGATCCACGAGACAGACCCCGAAGGTTTGATTCAAAACTAAATTCATTTGAATATTAATTGAATTAAAATTGAATTTTCACTCAAAAACTGTAGAGCTCGTGAACTGCATTTGTTCTGCACGCGAAGAGTCCGGTCTGATGGTTCAGTGCGAGAGTTGTCTTTGTTGGCAACACGCGTGAGTCACTTTTGATCTAAATTATAGTCTTTAACTCTAATCTAGAATTTGCATGGATTTCAACGGCGAACTCGACGTTCCCAAAGACGGATACTTCTGCACGAGTTGTCGCTTCCCGAAAGGCGCGAGACATTCGTCGCGTCACGCCTTCCTCGTGAACCACGCGCTCAAAAGCGGAAGACTTCCGGAGTTGGGGTTTGGCGTCGGAAAGAGCGGAGACAACAACTCTGCTTCGAGCGAGAGTTCGTCTCTTCTGAGTTGTGCTCTCGAGATCAAAGACGTTGTCTCGTCTTTGAATTGCGTTTCGCGAGACTTTGAGGCCTTGAGAGACGCTTTGCAGGCGTTGGACGACAAGACCTCTGAGTTGGAGTCTCGAGAGGAACAGATTCTCAGCGATTGTCAAATCAAAAGCCAAATCTCTTTAATGTTCAATGATTTGAAAAACGCGCGAACTCTCATCCAATGAGAAGACAGACATTGATTTCTCTGTTTGTTTTGATTCTAATGTAAAGCAATGGAAGCGAAAACTAGAAGTTTTGAGTAAAAATTCAATTTTAATTTCAATAAATAATTAATATTCAAATGAATTTAGTTTTGAATCGAATCTCGAGGCCTTAAGAAGACCACTGCGAAGGCTTATCGCGAGTCGTCCGTCTCTTTTGAGTCACAATTCGGGATTTTGTGGTCCTTTTCTCGAGAACTTCTCCTTCTTTTCGCCCCAAATCCGAGAAAAGCATTTTCTCGAAAGCCTTTCAGTCGACGACCGAATGCTCGGAAGAGTCGCTTCGAAGACCGACTCATTCTTCGTCGTTAAACCGATGAGAAGCGAAACGCGATGTCTGTCAGACATTCGCCTTCAGTGGACGACTTGTCTTCCCCTCAAGAGTGACGTCGAAGTCAACGATTTAGTCATTATTCGAGTCGTAAGCTTTGAACGACAGAAAAAGCGCGTGATTTGCCAATTGGTTGGTTCGGCTGAAGACGAAACGCTCGCAGAAGTCAAGCAAAACATTTCGTTCGAGTCTTGTGTCGCCAATTCAGATCTGATTAGAAATCCTTTCGCTCTGAAGAGGAAGAGCTCGCAATTCTCTTCTCTTCTGTTTTGTTGCGAATCGCGAGACAGAGAGAGACGAAGAGAGAGCTCTGACTCGAGTTCTGATTCCAACTCTTCGCCACAAAAGAGACGCAAGAAAAGCAAAAGTGGCGAAAGAGACGACAAGAGTCGGCACAGGATCTCATTTTCGGTTCGCAAGTCGTCCAAAGTGGTGGAAATCCCGGGTTTGGGCGGAAGTGGTTCGTCTTCTCGTGCTTTAGTTCGTTCGGATTACGATTCCATTGAAAAATTCATTTTAAATACACAGAAAAAGTGAAAATTGACATAAAATTGAGATTTTTTTCCAAATAAACTCATAATTGTTAACATTAAACAGACTTGACTTGTGTTGTCGTGAAGAAGACTAATTGAGACCAAAACACTGGTTTTACTCAATAATTCCAGAAAAGCCTTCAATAATAGAATGTTTGACTGAAAATTAAAGCGAAAAACCGTTTCTTTTGAAATAAATTATCGTTTATTTAAGGCTTGGATTTGACTCTCGTTCCAGTTTTGGCGTTTGTTTCTCGCGCTGTGCGAACACAATATCCGAATGCTGTTGCCGTCAGTCTGGTCTCTCCTTCGCGGACTCGCGACCGGAACGAGTCGCGAGACGACGCTCTTTCGGGGCATCGGGACGGGCGGTGGTCTCGCGTCGAACTGTTGTCTCAACTGTTGTCTTCTCTGGGCTTTGATTCTCTCGATTCTCTCTCTCGCGCTCTGACGCACAACAATGGAGTCTTCGGTCGCGCTTTCGCTCCTGACGACAATCTGGTCGTCGAGTGTCGTCTGCGTCGAAACCATTGGCACTGGTTTTGGCAATTGTTGTCCAATTGTAGACCAAATGGAAACCAAAGGAAAGACTTTTGCGGAAAATTCGGGCAAAACTCTTATCAGATCAACGAAAGTCTGTATTTTTGCGAAATTCAATCGCAAGACGTCTTTTGGGGCGAAAAAAGAGTCAAAACTATTCCAACGATTCATTGGTTCTTTGGTCGGCCTTTTGTTCATTCGATGGCCAAAAGATCCGCTTTTGAAGGCCTTTAATGGTTTAAAAACTAGATTTTGACAACAATTGACGTCAACTGTCGTCTCGTCGAAGATTTGAGAGAATTTTTGTATCAAATATTGAGTCAAAACGGCTGTAATTCCAATGGCTTGAAGAGCGGCCAATCGGTCGCCGCCTTCAGACCGGTTCTCGATGTCTCGCGATCGCAGCAAACTATTGGCAATATAAGTATATGTAATTGAAATAATCAAATCGTCAATTGAATACTTGGGCGCCCACACTATCGACAAGTTCTTCTCAGTCATTCCCGTCGTTCCCGACGACTGAGACACGCGACGCAAGTGTCTCATCAGAGCCCTCACAGTGCGGAAGTGCGCGGGAGGCAGACGTCTGACAACACGACGAATAGCCCTCAGACGTCTCAGTTCGTCGCTGTCGTCTCTGACGGCCGAAACGAAGTCGTCGTACGATTCGAACGTCAATAAAGGGTTGGGCAGAAGACGGAAGAACTATGAGATGTTTTCAATTGTTTTCAGTTCACTGTTTCCTCTACTCACCAGTTTCAGACACGACGACACGCAATGGACATCTTTCATGACTTGTTGGTCGTTCTCGAGATGCGGAACGAGCCCTGCGTCGAACTCCTCTCTGAAGATGATTTTTTACAAATAATTTTTACTATTAATAAAAGATTAGGACTAATGAAAACCTCAGACGCGTTATGTTTGAAGCGACGCCCGAAAGTCGATAAATTCCGAAAGAGAGAAGCGCCTGCGATTCAATGAAAGCGGTGCACGCGCTCAACACTGGAGGCACTTCGCTGCTCGTGTCGAACAGATGCTCTGAGAGGTCGCGACCGAAAACACGTCGCGGACGAAGCGAATCGAGTGGGAGGAGAAGGCGAGAGCGCACTTCGGGTCTCGAGACAGCCGTCATCGACTGTCTGTCGTGAGTCACGAGTTTGTGAACGAAATGAGGAATAAAAGACGACAAACGCTGCAAACGTCGCACGAGAAGAGGACTGGAACTTCGGTCGTCCGGAAGTCTTCGTATTCCTCGCGCCACCGTCTCATCAATGGCTCGAATGCATTCAAAGGGAAAGAGACCCACTTTCAGCCCTTTCTTGCCTTTTGCCCAAAAGCCCCGAATCTCGAGCAGAGAAACACACTCTCCCACTGAGAGGGAGAGGAAAGAGGCGTCACATGTCGTCGTGTTGTCGTCTTCGGTGAAACGCCACTCGCGCACAACAAGTGCCGCTCCGATCGCGCGTTCGTTGATCTCTTGGATTTGAGGACCGAAGAGATGGTGGCCTTCGAAGTCGCTCTCAAACCTTTTTCGGGAGGAAAGGAAACAGTGATTTGGGAATAGGTTTCACTTCTAACCAATTGAGAATTGAAACGCATTTCAATGACTTCAAAGCCGACTCTTCTGTCAACAAATGATTCAAACGCGCGACGTATTCTCGCGGACTATCTATTGATGGAAGAAGAGAAAAGTCTCGTTCGACCAAACATTGATGAACCAAACAGTCCAAACGAAGCCATTGTTGTCGCGAACGTCGGATCTAAGGAGACTCGTGAGGACGACGACGACAGACGACAAGTGACTTACAGTCCAATTGGCAGACGACGAGCGAACGCTGATGTCGTAATCAGCGATCGATTCGAGCGAGAGGCGAGTCTAAGAGACTTGGATTAGAGCGAGAGTGAAGGGAAGGGCGCTTACGAGACGAGTGTTTCGGTAGTGAACGTGCGGACAGTCTTTGATTTGGGGAAAGCGAGCCGTCGTCTCGGAACAGCTTTCGCTGACTTTCATTGTTTGGCAAAAATTACGTCATTTTATTGAAAATATTTACAAAATTCAACTCAAGTCGATTGCGACGACTCTGAGGCGTACATTCGCGCGATTTCTGAAGAGTAGAAGTCCTCGATGTTTCTCCTCCTGAGCTTGAGAGCGGCCGTCACGAGCCCCGAGTCGGTCGTCCAGTCCTCGGCCACGAGATGCACGCGAGTGGGAATCTCCTGCTTGTGCAGCCTTTGGCGAACTCCGAACCTCGCGATCTCGCGAATCACAGCGCGAACCACTTTGGGCTCTCTCACCAGATCGGAGACACTGGTCTCGCTCTGACACAGAGTGCGCAGCGCTTTGGCGTTCGGAACCACTATTGCCACGACGAACGAGTGTCGCGAGTCGCCAACAATGCAGATGTTGTCCACGAGAGGGCAGCCCTTCAGCAGAGACTCGACTTTTGCGGGCGAAACGTATTCTCCGAACTGCAGTTTCACCAGATCCTTCTTCCGGTCGATTATGCGCAGAGAGCCGTCACTCAGCACTTCCCCGATGTCTCCCGTCCGGAAGAAGCGCACGTTCTGTCTCTCGAAGTACGACTCTTGCGTGAGACTGGCGTTCTTGAAGTAGCCTTTGGTCACGCTGTCGCCGCCAATCACAATCTCTCCGCGCGGGTGCGGACGATCAGTCACGCGATAATTGCCTTCTTGCCAGTCCTCCAGAGCGAGACTGACGCCAGAGAGAGGGGCGCCCACACTGCCCACCTGGAGGTCCCCCACGTCCATAAGAGTGGCCGAAGCTGTCGTTTCCGTCAGACCATAGCCCTGAAGCAGTTCTATGTTTAAGACCGTTCGTATGAACTCGTGAGTCTCGGGAGCCAAAGGCGCGCTCCCAACGGCCAACAGACGCAGTCTTCCGCCCAGAAGAGCGCGAATGCGTCGAAACACCAGCAAATCGATTAAAGGCTGACAAAGAAGACACAATTAGTGACAATTGGCGTCTCGTGACTCGTCTTTACAGTTTGAAATCCCTTTTGAATCCAAATTCTCTTGTATTCCAAAGCGAAGTAGAAGAGAGCGCGAGAGATGGCAGACGACTGCGAGACTGTCTGCTCGACGCTCTTCCGGATGCGATCCAACACTAGAGGCACACAACAGATGACAGTTGGCCTGAGAAGAGTGACGTCGCCTCGCGTTCCGCGCTTCAAACCAGTGGAGGAGTCAGTGAGCGTTGTGGGAGTGGCGAAGCCCACGCTCAGACCTGAAAGCCATTGAATGACTGTAGAAATGGTTTAAGTGTGAATAAAGTGTACCCAAACTGACGAAAAACAGTTCTGCCGACATTTCCAAGACGTGCGCGAGAGGCAGATACGCGCAGTAGACGTCCTTTTCGCTGAGACAGTGCGCGATCGTGAAGAAGGCTTTGACTGCGTGCAACAGATTCTTGTGTGAAATCTCAACGGCTTTCGGTGTTCCCGTTGAGCCCGAAGTGTACATCAGAACTGCCGTGTCTTCCGTTTGGGGAAACCCGAGCGACAGTGGAGGCGCGAGACTGCCGTCGCTCTCGAGTCGCGCGAATGACAGCAGAGTCACGCCTTTGGCGACAGGACTTTGCGGCGCTTTGAGGCCTTCGAAGAAGACGACAGTCGAGACGCGAGACTCGCCTTCCAGGGCTCGCGACAGTCGCGGCAACAGATCGGCCGATGTTATGACGACTCGCGCTTCTGTCTCTTCGATGCCGTGTTTGAGCGCATCTTCGCCTAAAGTGGCGTAGAGAGTGACCACTGTAGCGCCCAATCGGAACAAGGCCTGCGCCGCCAACGCCCACTCGAGGCGCGTGTCTGCGAATATGACGACGTTGTCGCGGGGCTGAACCCCGATTTGGAGCAGTCCTCGCGCCACACAATCGACTCGCGCTTTGGTCTGTTTGTAGGAAAACCAGCGATAGGTGTCGTCGAGAACGAGTTTCCGAAACACTTTGCCATCGCTCTGAGTTTCGTCAGTTTCGCTGAGCAGAGCTCGACTTCCGAAACAGTGTTTGTCTCCAAACTCGTGAACCGCGCGTTCAAACAGTTGAGACACTGAATGACAGTCTTCTATGAAGTGATTCAGAGGAAGAGATTGTCGTCTCCACAACTCATCGCTTGAATCTCTTTTGGCTTTAATTGTTCTGAAAATTCAAAAATAAATTCTTGAAATTCTACGAAAAGTTAAGCGAATATTGAATACAGACTTCGCGAGACGTTTCCACGGCTTCTGAATGAAGAGAAATAAGGGAAACGTCACGACGTTGTAAACGTTGGAAACCTTTGAGAGAAAGAAGCGATTATTTGCCGAAATTGTCTTCAGAAACGGTTACTGATCGCAGAAGAAGAAGAAATACGTCCGAAACGAGTGTTGAGCTCATAATCGCGTGATTCTATGACTGGTATGACGTCATCACATCATCTCATCGCGCACTGACTGTCTGTTAGCGCCAACTGTCGTCCATCACTCGAACTGTCGTCTCAATGGGGTTCAGATGTTCTCTTAAGAGGTTTTGGCGGAAACGTCACGTCATAGTGTCGGTCACAGTCATCGCCGCAGTCCTGCTCTTCGTGGCCAACGCGCTCTCCTCGCAGTCATCGTCTCCAATGCCTCCAAAGAGGGCTCTCGAGGCGACAATCGACAGAACCGAGGCGTTCATCCCTGAGACGCGAGCAGTTCACTTGGACCTGAAGGGCGCGCCGCCAACCGTCGCCTTCTTCGCGCGCCTCTTCCCTCTACTGCGCTCTTTGGGAGCGAACGCTCTGCTGCTCGAGTGGGAGGATATGTTCCCGTGGGAGGGCCCTCTCGCGGAAGCCAAGGCTCACAACGCCTACTCTGTGGCAGACGTCAAGCGAGTGTTGGCTTTGGCCGAACAGAGCGCGCTTCAGGTGATTCCTCTGATTCAGACTTTCGGCCATTTGGAGGTTAGTTAGACAGAGACAGAGCGCGACTCTTGTCTAAAGTGTTTCGGTTTCAGTTCGCTCTCAAACTGCAGAGTTTCGCTCACCTGCGAGAAGTGCCACATTTGCCTCAAGCCGTATGTCCGCAACGAAACGCCACTTTTCCCTTCATAGAAGCGATGGTCGACCAAATGCTGGCTCTGCACCCGAACGCCCACTTCCTTCACATCGGATGCGATGAAGTCTATCACTTGGGTTCGTGTGAAATCTGTCGACAGAAGGAACGCGACCGTCTTTTCCTGGACCACGGTTAGTCTCCCCACTCAAGTCCACTCATTGAGTTGTGTCTCGCAGTGTCTCGAGTGGCCCGATATGTAGTGCAGAGAAGGCATCGCGTGATTCCTATAATATGGGACGACATGTTGCGTCAGTTGAGTCCTGACGCCATCCGCGACTCCGGAATCGCAGAACTGGGAGTCGAACCCATGATCTGGACGTAAGTGTTTCGCTAGTCTTCCAGAAGCCTAAAGTTGTGTTCAAAGTTATGTCAAAGACGTCTATCGCTTCATTCCCGAGTCTCAGTTCGCGCTCTATTCGCAACTATTTCCCAACATTTGGACGGCTTCTGCATTCAAAGGCGCGTTCGGAGAGACTCTCACCGCTCCCAACGTTCGCATGCATTTGGAAAACAATATCGCGTGGCTTCAAGTAATGCGAGAACAGCGACGCAACTTCCGCTCCATTCGCGGCATAGCAGTGACCGGATGGCAGCGTTACGACCACTTGGCCGCACTATGCGAGCTCCTGCCGGCCGCCATCCCCTCTCTGGCCCTCTGTTTGCACGCTCTCTCCAAAGGACGTCTCGAGACGAGAGACGCCTTCCGTTTCGTTGACGCCAGACTCAACTGTCACTCAAACGACGACTTCTTCGCCCAAGACGTGGATCGCGCACTCGAAATGGTTGACGCGCGCGACCCTCACCTCTTTCAACGGCGAGTGGATTGAAACCAGTGTTCAATGAAATAACAATATAATTGCTATGAACAGATATGGCGACTGCGACTTCGCGGGCAGTGCAGTGCTGCGGCTCGTGAGACGTCACTCTGAGGTGATTGAGAGCGTGAAGGCCTACTTGTATGACGTGACGGAACACAAGGCCTGGTTGACGCCTTTCAACGTCAGACACAACATCTCGAGTCCGTTTCGAGTGGACGAAGCGCTGCAGGACTTCTCGCAACACGACTATCAGTTGGAGAGTCTGTTTCGATCGGCCAAAGAGGCGTTGCTCTCCGTCTACGACTCCAACACAACAGCCGGTTAGCCTTTGACCTCTTGGTCAGCCCTTCTCACCTCTGACCTCTTGTTGACCTCTAGAATGGATCGAACAGAACATTTGGCCGCAAATGGAAAGAATGGAAAACCTAATGGCAAACGCTTTGGCCTTAAAAAGAGCGAACTTTTGGCCCAAACGACCGCTCAAACCATTAGAGGCTCTCGAGAGACGTCTCATTCAAACATAATTTATTTCTAGTCATCAAAACTTTGTAAATAAATCATTCAAATCCTCGCAAAGAGTCGACGACTCTTGTTCTGCTGAAAAGCCCTTTTCGCGCGCAATCACGAGCGCTGCGCCCAGTGCCGACCCAGTGGTCACTCGTTTCAACGCTGGTCTCGGCTTTCGGATGTCCAGAGCCGAGAAAAAGCCGTCCGAAAGCAAATGCCAACTGAGAAAGAGCGATCCGACGCACGCGACGCTCACTTGCGAGTCAATGCTCGCTCTTTTCAGAACAGTCTTCACGTGTCGTCCCAAGTGAGTGCCCGCGCGACGAAATAATTCCAGAGCCAACGGATCGCCGCTTTCGGCAACTGAAAGACAAAAGCAGTGAAAGGCCACTCAAAGGCCAATGGGTCTCACGAGAGGCCAATGGTTTGGTGAGTGCTGCGATGCGCGACTTGTCGAAAGTGTTGTAAACAAGTGGAATCAACTGTTTGGCATTGTCCACTTGCAAGTGTGCGAACACGAGCTCACGAAGGCCTCGCACGTCCCACAGCTCGCAGTAGCCGTCATTGTTGCGAACGATAGCCTTGAGCGCCTGTCGCGCGATCCAAAAGGCCGAACCCTCGTCACCCAGAATGTGTCCCCAACCGCCACAAGTCAACGCTTTCTCTCTGGAGAAGAACATACAGTTGCTTCCGGTTCCGGCGATCAGAACTACGCCCTGGGCGAGACCACAGATCGCGAGCGGCGCCTCGACGTCCGACTTAACGACCACAGACGCGCCCAGTTTCTGTTCAAGGCTTCTCGTGAGGGTCTCTCTCGAGAGTTGATCTTCACAACCCGAAAGACACGCGCAAAGAGCGTTCACTCTGAGTTGTCCCGCACGGGACAGCATCGCAGCGATTCTCGCGACGCACTCCTCCGTTCCGATCAACTGTTGGGAAAGAGACGTGAGTTGGGGTCTCGCTCTGGACTCACCAGATGGTTGGTGGGCGGTCCGTCGTCGCACTGGTATAAGACACGCCCCCTCTCGTCAATGATGGCCAGTTTGGAGGCGGAGGCGCCCCTAAGAGGCCATTAGAGCGAATCTGACGCTTTCCTCAGGCTTTACTCACCCTTCTAGGCCTCCAAAATAGTTCATAACTTGACTGCAAATAACTTGATTCTCTGATATGTAATGCCATAAAGTAGTGGTTGTCGTGACAACCGATGCCTTCACGACGTCGTAATGCAATTCAGACGTCACTCAAAGTGTGTATAAAATTCTCTGAGTTTCGTCACTCAAACACTACGCAATGAACTCAACCAAACTGCAAAAGGTTTGTCTCTCTCTCTCGTGTCATGTCTGACCTCTCGCTCATCGACAGATCGAGTCGGCGACTCGCGATCTCGTGCTCTCCAACGACCAGTTGGAGCGCGTGTCTGCGCTTCTGCTCAACGAATTCAACGAAGGCCTGAGACGAGAGACGAATCCAATCGCTTCGGTTAAGATGTTTCCCACTTATGTTCGCGACGTTCCCAACGGCAACGGTAACCTCTCTCTCGCTCTCTGACCCCTCTGTGACCTCTGATGCCAGAAAAGGGCAAATTCCTGGCTCTGGATTTGGGCGGAACCAACTTCCGCGTTCTGCTGATCGAATTGGACGGCGACGACTTCCGAATGGATAACCAGATCTTCTCTATCCAACAATACCTGATGCTGGGGTCGGGCGAACAGCTCTTCGACCACATCGCCGACTGTTTGTCGCAGTTCGTCACCCAAAGAGGACTCGAAGCCCAACGCCTTCCCCTCGGATTCACCTTTTCGTTTCCCTGTCGTCAGGAAGGGCTGACTCGCGCTCGACTCGTCCAGTGGACTAAAGGCTTCGCGTGCAAAGGCGTCGAAGGACAAGACGTCGTCCAACTGTTGCGGACGTCTCTCAAGAAACGACAGGACGTCGACATTGACGTCATGGCTGTCGTCAACGACACCACCGGAACACTGATGTCTTGCGCGCACAAGAACCGCGAGTGTCGCGTCGGAGTGATTGTCGGCACGGGAACTAACGCCTGCTATATGGAGAGCGTAGAGAATGTGGAGCTCTTCGACGACGACGAGGTGGCGGATCCGCCCCAAGTGATCGTGAACTGCGAGTGGGGAGCCTTTGGCGACAACGCAGTGCTCGAGTTCGTGCGCACCGATTGGGACGACGAGGTCGACACTTATTCGCTGAACAAAGGACGACAGCTCTTCGAGAAGATGATCTCTGGAATGTACATGGGCGAAATGGTCCGCTCCATCGCCGCAGACCTCACGCGCAAAGGGCTTCTCCTGTCGGGCGAAGGCAGTGACCGCCTCTTCACGCCCCACTGCTTCAAGAGCGCGTTCGTGTCGGCGATCGAGTCCGGTTAGTTTTATTTTAATTGTAATTAAACCATAAGAGATAATCAAAATTTTATTTTATAATTATATCTTCAGATAAACA
>JAQFZL010000016.1:0-38672 GCA_034695685.1 Galumna lanceata
TTCAGTTAATCTCAGAACTAGAATTAGATTTCAATGAAAACCTTTGAGAGGATTTCTATCTAATTTAGACATTGTTTCAACTAGAAGTCATTTTGATGATTTATTTGCATATAATGTAGGTTTTTATCAACATTTTTGATTATTCACTCATTTTTATATTGAATTTCATTCAATAAAATAATAAAAATATAAATTAAACAAATAGTTTATATTTTGTTGTCATAAAAGTTAATTATATTTCTTTTAAACTTTAAATATTAATTTTGGCCAAAATTCTTAAGTTAAACTGAATGTTGAAATTCTATTGACATTAATGAGACCAATAGATCAGCAAACAGTTGCGACAGAGCGAGACTCTATCAGTTTTTGATGAAAATGTCAATTGGGCGGGGCTTAGAAGTAGGCGGTGCAAAAAGTTTTAGAATAATGACTTTATTATTAAGAATTGATAAGAATATTCCATTGATTTCTATGATATTTCTAAATCTGAGAAAACCTTCAGATATTTCTAATTAAAAATGATTTGAATAAATGTTTAGAAAATTATATGAATTTCTAAAACTATTGAACTTATGAATCATAATATGATTTATGGAAACCAGAAATCAGCTGAAATAACCCACTTGCAGGTGACGGGAGGCGTCAATCGCGTTCTGCTCGAGAACCTATTGCCAGCACACGTGGCCCAACACTTTGTGGCCCAATTGGGAGGTTCGCAACAGTTGTACGCCGAAAGACACGAATGCGTTGCCGTTATGTTCGCTTCGATTCCCAATTTCAAAGAGTTTTACGACGAAACGGATGTCAACCGACAGGTGAGACACGAGACACAACAACAAGTGCTTTCACGCTCTTCTCTCTCAGGGTTTGGAATGTTTGCGACTCTTGAATGAAATCATTTGCGATTTCGACAAACTTCTTCTCAAACCCAAGTTCTCGTGCGTCGAGAAGATCAAGACTATTGGCGCCACTTATATGGCCGCGTCTGGTCTTCAGCCGGGAGCCGACGCTCGCGGCGATCGCTCTCTGATAGCGTTGGTCGAGTTGTGTCAGGCGTTGGCTTCGGCGCTCGCGGCCATCAATAGAGAGTCGTTTCAACGCTTTGGCCTCAGAATCGGTCTCAACTGTGGCCCAGTGATCGCGGGAGTGGTGGGCGCGCACCCGCAGTACGACATTTGGGGCAACACTGTGAACGTGGCCGCAAGAATGGACTCAACCGGAAGTAAGGAGTGTTTGCTTTGTTTCTAATCTAATCTTAAAGCTTAAATTGAAGGCATGGGACGGATTCACGCGCCCAAAGACGTGGGGCTCGTTCTGTCGCGTCTGGGCTACTGCATGGAAGCGCGCGGACGCATCTTCGTGAAGGGAAAGGGCGAACTGGAGACGTGTTGGATAACGAAGTCGAGTTGTGAATAAATGGAAATAAATTGTATTTTATTGCTTTCTCTGAGCGGTTTCTTTGCTTCTCTGAAGCCCTGCGGCCACATAAGAGAAGACACACAAAACGGCGTAACAGATCTGATCGGCCATTTGGGAACGATAGCGTCGTTGCGTCACGTGACGACTCTTGGGGTCTGAGAGAGAGAGAGAGAGAGAGTGAGAGCGAGCGAGCGAGCGAGAGACTGACTGAACTCCTCGAGGACAAAGACGCCGCCCTTCTGCGTGAAGCACTTCCTGATGTTCTCGAGACGAACGAAGAACTGCGGAGAGAGAGAGAGAGAGTGAGAGTGTGTGTCACGTGCGAGGAGGTTCGGAGATGGTCTACATCTACTCTAAACTGCATGCACGCGCCAACAACAATAAAGTTACCTCGAAGTCCTGTTGTTATGGAAAGGCGGCGCCAAGAAGAAGAGCGTTAGAGCTTGACTTTGGACTCATCTCAAGACCATCTCAAAACCCCTCCCACAGCTGAACCGGCATTCAAAGTCACAACAGACAAGAGAACACATGCCAGAGGAAAGAGGGCCGAAGCAGGCTTTGAGAGGCTTTGAGAGACCCAACAGAGGGAGACATACGAACCTTTGAGTTGGAGAAGAGAAGTCCCACTCCTTCCAAACACACCTGCAACAGACCGCCTTCGCCACTCCGCACGTCCTGCACCGGAAACTCTCCGCCCAGCTCCGTTCCTGTCAAGGGGTCAAGGGTCACACAGGGCCTCTACTCTGGCCTTACCGGGAGGCGCTCCACTCGCGCGCGCGGCCGCCCTCTCCATGGCCGCCTTGATGGCGTAATAGAGTTCCTTGCACTTGCGCGTGTAGTACTTGTGCAGTTGCGTCTGACCGCCGTTGCGTCGCCAGAGGCAGAGCACGCGATTGCGAGGCGAGTACGTCATGTTGACCACGCGCTCGAACCACCAGCGCTCCACTATTGCCCCGTTGATCGATCGCACGATCAGTCCGTCGTCTCGCACTTCCATGAAGAGCATGTCGCCCTGCGAGTCAGTGCCCACGTGCACTGTGAACGTCTGTCGGTGCAGTTGTCGCGAGGCCAGAGGCTTCAGGTCGATGTCGTTGCCGTGGAGACGGTCTATCTGGTCGAGCACTTCGTTGACCTCTGCGGAGTAGGCCAGTCCCAGGTGACACTTGCCCAACAGACGCCTCACTTTGCGCCTGATTTGCGTTCTCTCCACGCCAACCATCAACATGAAGGCCACGAGGTTGTAGAGGAACGTCGCGAGCAGTCGGTCCTCCTCGTGCTCCAGCCTCTTCCGGTCCATCTCCTGCAGCTGTCTGTAGCGCTCGAGCATCTCTCCGGGCCCCTGGTCCATTCCCACGAGATCTCTTTCTTGGGCCACAGCGTCCAGAAAGGAATCCTCCCAAAACTGCATTTGGTCCCAGAGTGCGCTGCGCTCTTTGCCTGCGAGAGAGAGACTGTCAGAGAGAGAGAGAGAGGGCGTGAGGGCACAACAAGTCTCACCCAGAAGGCCTTCGAAAAGGTAAACGCGCGGAGCGTCAGACGGTCCTCCAGTGGAGCCAATGAGAGTCCCGCCATGATATCTAAATCCCGTGGAAATCGACGACTTCGAAGACCAAACACTCGGAGTTCGCGTCTGTCGTCCGCTCTGACAATGAGAAAGAGCGTGAATGAGAATCTCTGAAAGCGAAGCATTACTTCGAGCTCTGAGTCAGAAACTGTGGATCTGTAGGGGTTTGTGGCCAGTCTAGAGCCGTAAACAGGGTTTACCGTCAGCGATCCCGCCGGCGACACGTCCTCTTCGCTCTCGACGCTCTCCAAGCGCGAGATCAGAGCCTCTCTCTTGTCGCTGACGAGCGCTGCGATCGAGTCTCGCAGCGGTTCTTCGTTCAGGCGCTGCAGATTCTCGCGCGAACCGAAAGGTGACGAGCCTTGCGAGTGCGCCGCAGTCGTGGCCACCGACTCATCCGACTCGCGCGCCCAGTAGTGCGTGTGCGCGATCTCGAGAATGTGGGGCGCAGTGGCCATTCCCCCAACGCCCTCACGCGCGAAGGAGTGCTCGAGGCCGCTGACCATCGCTTGCACGAGACGGAGCATTCCTTTCCAGATCTGGCGCGAGACCTGCACGTCGTCCACGTGGTCATCAGGTCCGACTTTGCGCTCGAGAGTCCGATTGATTCGCTGGACGACGAGAGCGCGACAACTCTCGTCTTCCATCAGCTTCTTGACACGCGACAGCTTCAACCAGCCCACGCCCTCTCCGGCCAACACTTGCGCAGTGGTGTCTTTGAGAAAGGTGTTGTTGTCGGAGTGAGAGGTCGGGCTCTTCTGCTCCTTGTCAGTCGCGAGGCGTTGTGTTGAGTGTTTTATTAGAGAAGAGCGCTCGACCAGACCTTTGCGGCCTTTGGGAAAAGGGCCGAACACTTTCGTTGTGGTTTGAGATTTGGCGCCAAACAGTCCCGAAAGCATCGAAGACGTCTTGTCGGCCAAACCGTTGAAATCGGAAGACATTGACGATATGAGAGACTCGCGCGAGTCCAACGACTCCTCGCGAGACTTTTGCCATAACTCTCGCGCAGAGTCTTTCATTGGCTGAAGGTTCGCCAGAAGACGCTTCTTGCCCGCCTGAGCCGCAGGTTTGGCCACCTCTTTGGCCACTTGTCTCGCCTCTCGCGCCACTTCTTTCGCAGAATCCAACAAAGACTGACCGAAGCCGGAGTCGCGATGCTGTGATTGCGAGCGCGAGAAGACCGACGATATGGAAATGGCTCGCGAGAGGGTGGGCGTCGAGGTTCCGCTGGAACGCTCTGTGGAGGCGGAAGGCGAGGCAGAGCGTTGTTGGGATGCGCGCGGAGTGGAGCTCCGGGAGTGGTCGCTGTGGTCTGAGTCGGTCTTCTGGCTCTCAGTCTTTGGGTTTTCATTGGTTGCCATCATTGCCTGAAAACTGGTCTCCAAGTCCTCTTCCTTGTCTTCGTTGGACGAATTGGAAGAGACTGTCGACCGCGTGGGAGAAGACGAGGCCGAACCCGAAGGCGACTGTTGAGTGGGTTGACTCAAGACGGCCACTTCCGGCGGCCGAAACACCGAACTGATGTCGCCGAGAGGCGGAGCCATTGACAGCTCGCGCGGAGCGTCTGTCGAGAGAGAGAGAGAGTTAGAGAGAGGGAGAGCGAGAGCCAGACTTACTGAGCAATTGCTTGGAGTCGTAGAGTTCGTCGACGAGCTCTGAGAGCGAGGAATACGATGAACTGGTGCTGAGGTCTGAGTCTGAGTTGTTGTCGTCTGACGACTCGTCGACGAATGAGTCGAACGAATGAAACAATTGAGTCAATGAAGAATGGTTTGCATTACTGTTCCACACTTTGAAGGTGATCTGGTCCAACTGGTGACCGAACCATTTGGGTTTGTCTCCGATGACTGTCGGGTCGAAGACACCGGTTTGGACGCGAATAAAGGCAACATTGGTTGGACAGAGCGACCACTCGGCCAGAAACTCCACTGCTTGCGTTCTGACGAACTTCTGAAGGAAAGGCGAGGCCTTCGGACGCGACTGAAGGAAACTATTGGTTTGAAAGGCGACCACTGGTCGCGGAAACAGACGAATAGTTCGCGTGAACTCATTGAAGTTGGACAGGATGTTCGTGCTGTTGAAGAAGCGAACCATCGCCACGCGAGTGGCCACGTCCACACAGTCGATGTCGTTGCCGTAGATCAGGGGGTTGAAGGAGTGCGCGCTCGACGCCGTCCCGGCCCTGTGTTGGCCCTCGAGACGGTCCAGTCGGTTGACTTGAGGCGTGAGAGACATTGAGGCCAACGCTTGCTTCAAATGGTTTTTCAGAACAGAGGCTTCCGGTTCCGGCAGAGGCGGCAGGTCTTCAAGGGCTTGCGGTTTGAGCACCTTGTTCGAGTCGAGGTCCACGAGCCAGACGTCGTCGGGCAGTCGGAAGCGTCTCTTGAACATCAAGAAGGAGGCGGGGACTCCAATGATGAAAGGCGTGGGCGCCAACAGCAACTGTTGGAAGAGGGCTTCACTGCATGAGTCAGGCGAAGGGCAGCGAAGCGCGCACTCACCTGTTCGGCCGAACTCATGCACGTGGGCAACAATGGGATCACAGGAAACATGTAGTCCAAGGGATAAATCATTGTAACGAAAGCCATGACTGACATCGAGAGCGCGTTGTAGTCTCGCGACTGCAGAACCAGCTTATGCTCCAGAAGAATGACAGACAGCACTTTGAGACACGTGTCGACGCCCAACAGCTCCAGAGGCAAGTGCAGGGGGAAGTCCACCAGCGAGAAGCGCGTGTGGTCCGGAAGTGCCATCTCGAGAGGAGGCCTCACTTCCGGGGGCACTGTTTCCAGCACGAGACGGGTTCTGGCGGGCACGGGGGCGGGGGCCGACAGGAGGCGCAGACACCAGCACTCGAGTTCGCGCACGTCTTGCATCAGTTGAGGCGGAATGGGTGTGTCGGTGAGGCGCGGGCACGTCAGCAGAGTCCACACGAGGTCTCTGTTGGGCAACAATGGGGTGAGAGAGCGTTCGGAGAGAGGGTTTCTCACCGATTCTTGTGTTTGTGTTTTCGGATCACGAGATCTATGAGTCGTCTCAGAGTGTGAAGAGAGTCGCGAAACGCAGTGAAGAAGGCGTGATGTGATATACACACGAGAGACACCAGAGACAGACAGCGCACGCCCGCGCTCTCAACCATTCGGTAGAAGTTGACGCAAATGCCGAAACGGACGCGAGACGTGTCCTTCTCGGTGAGCGCGAACACGAACGAGTTGATGTCGCGCTGCGACTGTCGTCTCGGGGATGCCGTCACACAGCCCTCCGGCTGACAGAAGTAGACGACGTCCGGCGGCAGAGCGAAGTCGTTGTGGTCGTCGGGCGGGTATCGGCGCAACAGTTCCGGCAACTGAAGCGAGTGCGCGTCGGGCGGCGGCCCTCTCGTGCCAACGATGCACAGATAGTCGAGAAGTCGCGGACAGAAGTACTTCTTGTCGGCCATCACGTGATGACACGTCACTCTGACTGTGCCGCCGCCCTTTCACCCCGAGAATGGGGTTCGCGAGACAGTGAGTGCGAGAGAGGCTCGTCTGACGTCACACTTTGGGTCAAAAGCAATGAATCCTCCGCTGAATCGATGAATCGACGATCGATTCTCTCGTTCTTCTCGTTTTGAGTAACAAATTTCAGACGATTTCACACAAAAACCAAAGAATTCATTGAAAACTCTTCATTCGTTTGGATTAACACAACTTTACTCCAAACGTTTAGACATATTTTTCAACTGATTTTCAACGGAAAACTCGATTAACAGTCAAATAATTGGTTCGGAAGTCAATAATCAATGACAGGTGTGTTGTGTTGTGCGCGCATCCAATCAATAGAACAGAGAATCCAAACATTAGAGAATATTCTCTTCTCTGCGCTCTCCAGTGGCGACACCTCTCGTCTCGTCTGTCCCTCCAGTGTTGACACGTGTTGACAAGATGTCGATCCCGACGTTCATTGAGATCACAGAAGCCGAACAGGTAGTGAACAGACTGTTGACACACCACTAATTACCACTTGACTCGCAGTGCGAAGAACTCAGAGAGTATTTCTCCAGTTTGGGCGCAACCCTTTCGCCCACCAAAAGCCAAGTTTTCGCCGAAGAGTTGAAACAATTGATTTCCGTCTGCGATGTCGTTCTGCAGGACTCGCTCCAACTGAAAGAGGCGGACGTGGAGTCTGTGCTCAACTCCGTGGTGTCTCTTCTGATCATTTCTGTTCCCCATTCGAGCCAAGAGGCCAATCAGCTAATCAGCGCATTTTGCGAACAACTGCTGAAAGCCAAGACCGCCAAAACCGCTTTCGTCGCCTCCAGAGTGTGAGTCCTGTCGAACACTGGTTTCACTGCTTTACTAACTGTTGTTTAGTCTGAAGAATCTGTTCGGAGGTCTCAATGAGATCACGGACTTGCGATTCATTGTTTACTACACTTTAGTTCGTCTGTCGTCTCAAACCAACCAAATAAGTCTGGTTTTCGAAGACATGGCGAAACTGAAGACTTGGTTTCCCCACAAACTGATCGCCACCGAACGACTTCAGTCTCTGCTACGACTGCTTCACGAGATTCTTCTCCAGCAGAAGCACTCGGAGTTGGCCTCCAAAGTCATGATTGAGTTGTTGTCGACTTACACCGAAGAGAACGCCTCTCAGGCCAGAGACGACGCCCACAAGTGCATCGTCTCGTGTCTGATGGATCAGAACACCTTTCTTATGGACCACTTGTTGGCCCTAAAGCCCGTCAAGTTCTTGGAAGGCGAACTCATTCACGACTTGTTGACCATTTTCGTGGCCGAAAAGCTCTCCGCTTACATCAAGTTCTTCAACGGACACAAAGAGTTCGTCGAGTCGCTCGGTATTGGCCTTCCCTTTGCCTCACTTGCTCTCTGACTCTCTATCTCTCAGGTCTGTCTCACGAGCAGAATCTACAGAAGATGCGTTTGTTGACGTTCATGCAAATGGCAGAGAATCGCAAAGAGATTCCTTTCGACGCCATTCAGGCCGACCTTCAGTTGAGTGGCGACCAAGTGGAGGCCTTCGTCATCGACGGTCAGTCATTAACAATAGCCTTCTGTTATCTAACAATCAGTTTGGGTTTAGTCTTGCGCACAAAACTGGTCAAAGCGAAAGTCGATCAGCTCAACAAGCGAGTGCTCGTCTCGTCAACAATGCACAGGACATTCGGCAGACAACAATGGCAACAGTTGAGAGACACGCTCAGCAAGTGGGCGCTCAACCTGGGCTCAGTTCAGCACACGATTCAAGCGGCCGTTCATTCAACTGTCAATTGACTTTATTTCTAATAAAAGGCTTTCATTCACTCTTTCTCTATAATTGCGGCCCAATTGCCGCAATCGTAATACAAATCCAAAAGCTTCGCGTCTTTCAAACTCTCGACCAGAGATTGCAGTTCTCCCTCTTTGAAGAGATGGTAATAGCGCAGTCGTCTCTCATTGAGTGTATGGAAAGGAACGAGCAGTTCCTGACTCGGGAATTGCGTTCCGTTTCGATGAACACTCAAATCATTGAATTGTTCGTTGCTTTGATTCACTGATTCACTCTTGACTCTCAAGTATTGACTCTGTTTTCCGTCTCTTTTCTGCTCAAAAGCCCAAACATAGACCAAAACTTTGCCCTTTACTCTCACCGAATCAACCAGTGATTGCAATGCTTTCAGTCTTCTTTGCAAAGAAGACAAATGGTGTAAAACTGCGATAGAAATGACGGCATCGAATACATTGCGAACTGACAGTTGGAGACAATCAGTGAGAAACACTTGATTTGCCTTTTCGGCACATATTCTAAGCAAAGCCTCAGAACGATCGCATCCTATGATCAATATCTCGCGATTTACTGAAAACCAAATCATTAATTCAATTCAATCAATAGTTATTCAGTCAGACTTACCATTCAAATACTTGCCATTACCACAGCCCACGTCCAGAACGAGAGACCCGTTCGCGAGACCATTGAGAAAAGCTGCGACTTTGGGCCACGCCTTATAACGGGTTTGACTGAAGTCAGAGGCAATCGAATCGTAGACTTTATGTACGAATTCTGTCTCTAAATTAGAGGCTTTTTCTTCACTAATTTCTGTTTTCGATTGACTTTTGTTTCGCGACTGAAAACAAATTAAAAGAGATTTGAAAAGAAAAGAATGAGAATTGAGTGAAGATTCGGTTGAAAGTAATTATAAAATACATCACAGTATTGATGGAAACGACACTCGCATTCATTTCTCTTGACTTTTCTGAAAGTCAGCGAAACTCTTGTTTGTCTGCCATTCAAAGACAATCGTTTCTTGTTTTCCTTCGAAACAACTAAATCTGATTTCGAAGAACTGATGGAATGTGTCCACAAATATCTGCTCTCGTCTTTCATCACCAGAAGTGATCGTTTGGGAAGAAACACACTCGACTGTCGATCGTCTTGTGGATTGCGAAAATGCATGACAACATCGGATCCAAGACTCACACAAACGATATAATTCTCGCACATTGAATGAGTGTCGGTGTGGGCGGGGATTCCGCTTCCTTAGGTTAAATGGGTGAACAATGAGAGACAAGAGGAGGAGTTTACCGGCAAAATAACAGTTTATGGTCAACTGGTCGGGTGTTTCGTTGATCAGTTTCTGGTGTTTCAATCGATTCAAAATGAAAACGTATTCTTCAGGAATGCTTTCAATCGGTTCTTCACTTTTGATTTTATTGGTCGAATAATCGAATTCATAACCGAAATGTTTGACCAAACGATTCTTCATTTTCTTCTTATTGTCCGACGATTCGAACAAAGAGGACATCGTCTGACAATTAAAACAATTATTTCAAACTAATGTTAAGAAAAACTGTTGACTTTTCACTGAAAACAATTGTTTTGTCAAAACTTACAAAATCTAAGATATTTTGCTCTTCTTTTTCACAAATGAATTGTTTGACAACAATTAAACCATTTATTTCAGTCTCAAATCGACGACAATATGTTTCAATCGTCTCTTGATTTCTCTGTAGAATTTGATCCCAAATTCGAGACGAAATGAAACATGAATTCAACTGACGTTTCAATTGTTGGCAAACGCTTTGATTCAATGATTCAAAGCAATGGATTGCTTGCGATTCTTCTGCGAATTGAACCAAAGCATAGGCTCTGTTGGGAATCATGACAATGTCCTCCACTTGACCATAACAAGAGACAATTGTGTTGAGCTGTTGGCGCGAGACGTCACACATGAGTCCGGCATTCCTGCAAACAATAATTGGTTCAATTGTCCGACAATTGTCACTCACATAATGGCCAGATGTTTGGATGACTGCAATCGACACTCACTCTCTTCAAAATCAATGTTCTCGTGCTTTGAAATCATAGCAATCGATCGAAACTGTTTTCTCTGAATCTTTTTCACAGAAAAACTCTTTGCTTTTGAGTCACACATTGTTTTCAAGAGCTTTAAATCCAAAATAAACAAAAACACGTGTTTTGTGTTTTGCTTTAAAATGTAAACATTCGAATGACGGGTCATAACGAGGGGATAAACCGGTGAACGTGACGTCATTGGAGTGTTTAGCCCAACACAACACTGTCACTGCTCTGACAGTCGCGGTTCGTCCCCTTTCTCGTGATGAGCCAATGAGAGGACGAGAAACTCGTGACGCACTATTGAATCGTACGATACATAGTGTCAGACCATTGAATGCCACGCTTTGGCTTTGACTGTCGTCACACTTCGAATTGGATTTAAACACTAAATGGCAACCAATCGGCGCGAGCCGTGGGTTTGGCCACAACTTCTCCAAACAGACGGGTATTCCACACACAGACTGTCTATTGTCTCGAGGCTTTTGTCAAACACTCACTGTTGAAAGCCGTCGACAATAGTCTCGCGATTCTCTTAATGACATCTCTTTTCCGTTACATTTCAGGCAAAATGTCTTCCAATTCTAACGCCGATCTCAACCACAGGTTTGTCTTCTCTTTCTCTCCGATTCTTGTGTCAAACAACTGTTCAAATACTGTTTAATTGACTTTAATTTTCACTCTTTCCTCAACTTTAGAGGAAATTCATTGAAAAATATGTCAAACAATGAACGGATTGTCCGCTATTTCTCTACTTCTCTAAACTATTCTATTATTAGCCTTTTCTAGAGATTTTATTTTCATTCAAACATTCCTTTAGTTATGGTTTGGATTTTTTCAATTACTTTTCAATGATTTCTGAAGTGTTTTTCAAACGTTTTGTAAATTATTTTCTAATTTTAGAGTTTAATTGAAAATTGTTTCCAAGTTTTGTTGCTTTCAGTAATTGTTTGAATAATTAGTTGAAAAGCGCGGCCAAATCAGGCAATAAAGCCATTGAATTGCTTATCTCTAATCACGTTCACTACTAATAAGACCATCATTTGCTGATATAATGTGTGCGCAAAGACTAAAACACGAGATCTTGACATTCACACCACTAAAACAAATCTCTTATCTTTTTCTACTATAAAAGTGAAAAACTTTTGTCAAAAGTGGTCTCAATTTGAAATATTTTCCCAAAGTTTTCCTCTTTTTGTTCAACTAAACTGACGTTTGGTTTTTGTGGAAAACTTCGCTCGACTTTGCGATAATTGTTATGCAATTTATTAGTGATTTATAATTGAAAATAAGTTCTAAAATAAGTGGCAAACGCCTCGAGCCCTGACTGGTGTCACCAAATAAACTATTTTCCAAATAAACATTTCAAACATGTTTTGAGAGACTTCTGGAAAAGTCTGACTTTTGCTTACCTTTCACTTGATTTTAGCCTTGATTTTCATTTGGTTGGCATTTATGCTAAACTAAACTCTATTTTGTGACCATTTATTTGAAACAAACTTTCAATACAATGGAAAACATGTAAATATCTATTGATTTTCAACTCATTTGCATTTCTGGTTTTCACTAATTCTTTAATTTGCTTTTAAAGTGTGTTAAAGTGAGAAACAGTTCTCTTTTTCTTACTTTTTCCAACTTTTTCTTCTAATGAATAAAAGTTTGATTAAAAAATTAAAAATCGTTTTCTTTTGGAAACACTCTTTCAAATGGTCAGAGAATTGACTTTTATTCGCTTTTAAGTGTTTTATTTGCGTTTTAGATATGATTTTAAGTTTTAATTTCCTTAACTTTCCTTATATTCAATGCTTTGAAACTCGTTTTCTCTCTAAACGCCAATTTTCTCTCTGATTTCAGTGTTGAAAACGAGAAACCGATTTTCACCATAAATACGGCTCCAGATTGTTCTTCTCCAGAGCCAGAAGAGCTGGAAGAGGAACAAGAGTCGCAGTCAAACTCTCTGACGATCGAGACTATGGATAGTAAGCGTTTTCATCGACAAAGTCGTCAATTGCGTCAATCCATGTCTGGAATCCATTTATCGCTTCAAGACAGAGACCGACAGGACCTCACTCTCGCCACTCCCGAGGAGTTCATCAAACGCTTCAACGGAACCAAAGTCATCAACAAGATTCTCATCGCAAACAACGGAATCGCAGCCGTCAAATGCATGCGATCTATAAGGCGTTGGAGTTATGAGATCTTTCGCAACGAGAGGGCCATCAGGTTCGTCGTCATGGTCACTCCCGAGGACCTCAAGGCCAACGCCGAGTACATCAAGATGGCCGACCACTACGTGCCAGTGCCCGGCGGCACAAACAACAACAACTACGCCAACGTCGAGCTCATTGTCGACATCGCCAAACGGATGAACGTGCAGGCAGTGTGGGCGGGCTGGGGCCACGCCTCCGAGTACCCCAAGCTGCCCGAGTTGCTGGGCAAGGCGGGCATCGCCTTCATGGGACCTCCGCATCAGGCCATGTGGGCGTTGGGCGACAAGATCGCCTCTTCCATTGTGGCCCAGACGGCCAAAGTGCAGACTCTGCCCTGGAGTGGCAGTGGGCTCGTGTGTGACGACTGGCGCGAGGGACAGAACTTCAAGATTTCTCCCGAATTGTATCGCAAGGGATGCGTTCACGACATCAACGAGGGTTTGATTGCCGCTCAGAAAATAGGCTTTCCAGTGATGATCAAGGCCAGTGAAGGCGGAGGAGGAAAAGGCATTCGGAAGAGCGAGTCGGCCGACGATTTCCCACAAATGTTTCGTCAGGTTCAGAGCGAGGTTCCCGGAAGTCCCATTTTCGTGATGAAATTGGCCAAATCGTCGCGACATCTCGAAGTGCAACTGTTGGCCGATCAGTACGGAAACGCCATATCGCTGTTCGGTCGCGACTGTTCCATTCAAAGGCGTCACCAGAAGATCATAGAAGAGGCGCCATGTATTATAGCCGAAGAGTCGAGGTTCGCGGAGATGGAGAAGGCGGCAGTTCGTCTGGCCAAAATGGTGGGCTACGTGTCCACCGGAACCGTCGAGTACCTGTACGACCCACAGGAGAAGGAGTTCTACTTCCTGGAGCTGAACCCTCGTCTGCAAGTGGAACACCCGTGCACTGAGATGGTGGCCGACGTCAATCTGCCCGCTTGTCAGCTGCAGATCGCAATGGGACTCCAATTGCATCGCATCAAAGAGATCCGCATTCTCTACGGCGAGAGCGGTTGGGCCGACACTACGATCGACTTCACGAAGGCGCGGTCGCGGCCCTGGGGTCACGTGATCGCCGCTCGCATCACTTCTGAGAATCCGGACGAAGGCTTCAAGCCGTCGAGTGGAACCGTTCAGGAGTTGAACTTCAGAAGTCAGTCTCGTTCAAAGTATTGACTCATTGTACTCATTGTCTCGTTGTCTCTCTGAAGGCAGTAAAAACGTTTGGGGCTACTTCTCGGTGGGCGCCTCTGGAGGTCTTCACGAGTTCGCCGACTCACAGTTCGGCCACTGTTTCTCGTGGGGAGAGGATAGAGAAGACGCGCGCGAGAACCTGGTTTTGGCGCTGAAAGAGCTGTCGATCAGAGGAGACTTCCGAACAACTGTTGAATACCTGATAACTCTGTTGGAAACGGAAGACTTCCAGAAGAACGACATCAGCACCGGATGGCTCGACAAACTGATCGCAGAAAGAGTTCAATCGGGTATTTGTTTGACTTTTAGCCCATTCTTCAACTTTTCTAAACGTTTCCTTTATTTTTCTCAATTTATTTGACTCTTAATATGTATATGTAGTCAACAATTGTGGAAACAGACGAACATTCAGTGCCAAAGGTTTTTTGTTAATCCTTTTCTGACTATCGTTGGTCTCTTTCTGTGCAAATTCATGAGAATATAAGCATTAATTGAAGATATAATTGTAAAGATTTTAATTACAATATAATGGCGATCATATAATTTGAACATTTTATTTGATTGAATTATTGAGAGTTTGAAGTGTTTGTATGAATGAATCATTGCTTCAATCAATCAAACTTTTAAAGCTTTAATATAAGTCTAATTCAAATAATTGGTCATAATTTCATGATTAAAATCTATGTAATAACATGTTTAATATGATATTATTGACGAATTTGCCAGAACGAGACCAACGGTTGTTGGGATTCTCTGATTTCTTTGATTTCATTTTTCAATTCAGTCTTCAAATATCAAAAGTTTATTTTAATTCTATTCAATTGGAAAACAGGGAAACCAAAGACATCTCTGGCTCTGATCTGCGGATGCATTCATGTTGTCGACTATCAACAGCAGAACAATTGGCAACACTTCCAATTGTCTCTTCAAAAAGGACAAATACTTCCGGCAAACACTCTTTCAAACACACAAACCGTTGAGTTGATATACGAAGGAACCAAATATGTGGTCAATGTGACCAAATCGGGAAACAACAGCTATTTTCTCGTCATGAACAACACGTTCAAAGAAGTGGAAGTGCACAGAATGTCTGACTCGGGTCTTCTTCTGTCTGTGGATCACTCGTCGCACACCACTTACATGAAGGAAGAAGTGGACCGCTATCGAGTGGTCATTGGCAATCAGACCTGTGTTTTCGACAAAGAGAACGATCCGACAATCCTGAGATCGCCCTCAACTGGTATTCAAAGCCAAATCAAGTGATCTTTTAATTTACTGGAATTTCAGGCAAATTATTGCAGTTCTTAGTGGAAGACGGATCGCATGTCTACTCAGGACAGGCTTATGCCGAGATAGAAGTGATGAAAATGGTCATGACTTTGACCACTCAGGAGTCAGGCCTTGTTCACCACATCAAGCGGTCGGGCGCTGTGCTCGAGGCCGGTTCCATTCTTGCTCGTCTCGATCTGGACGATCCGACGCGCGTTCACAGAGCAGAGCTCTTCACAAAAGGCTTCGACACTCTCGACGAAGAAAGTGAGTTTCAATTGAGTTTCTATTGTTTGACTAATGTTTGCGTTGCTTTAAGGCGACGACGGCTCTTCCGGTGTTTCCTCCTCGAGCTCTGCCGACAACCACTTGAGTCCGAACGAGAATAAGCTGAACGTGACGTTCATTCATGCCAAGACTCACTTGGAGAACGTTTTGGGCGGTTTCGGTCTTCCGGAGCCTTATTTCACGCAATATATGAACCACTTTGTCGAACAGTTCATGGACTGTTTGCGCGACCCTCGACTTCCCCTTCTCGAGCTTCAGGACATAATCTCGTCGACTTCCGGCAGAATTCCATCTCAAGTGGAAAAGTCGATCAGAAAACTGATGAACAACTATTCGAGTAATTGATTGGCCAATCGCTTCTCTTGTCTCAAACGTTTTCATGTTTAGGTAACATAACTGCAATTCTGGCGGCTTTTCCTTCTCAACAAATCGCTTCTGTTATCGACTCTTATGCGGCAACCCTTCAGAAAAGGGCAGATCGCGACGTCTTCTTTCTCAACACTCAAGGAATCGTTCAATTGGTTCAGAGATATCGAAACGGAATTCGAGGCCGAATGCGCTCTTGCGTTCAGGATTTGGTCAAACACTACATAGAAGTGGAGCAACACTTCCAATTGGGACATTACGACAAGTGCGTGTCTCAGCTCAGAGAGAAGTACAAAGAGGAAGGAATGGCTTCTGTCGTTCAGAAGATTTTCTCTCATTTGTCTGTCAACAAGAAAAACCTTCTCATCATAAAAGTGAGTCCGCGCTATTCAATCACTGTTTCATTGTTTCACTACAGCTCATCGATCACTTGTGTGGTCACGAGCCAGGAATCACAGACGAGTTGTCGTCAATACTGAACGCTCTGACTATTCTGAACAAAGCAGAGAACGCAAAGGTTGCGCTCAGAGCGCGACAAGTGCTCATATCTGCCCATCAGCCGCCTTTCGCTTTGAGACACAATCAAATGGAATCGATATTTCTGTCGGCGATCGACATCTATTCCCACGAATTCGAGCCCAACGTTCTCAACAAACTGATTCTCAGCGAGACCTCTATCTTCGACGTTTTGCACCAATTCTTCTATCACTCCAATGTTGTGGTTCGAAGAGCGGCTCTCGAAGTAATCAAACACTAAACTCATGACACAAATAGCAAACTCTCTCTCTCTCTCTCTCTTCAGGTCTACGTGCGTCGCGCCTACATTTCCTATGAAATGGTTTCTCTGCAACACTCAGTCATCGGTCAACACGACAGACACTCGCAAGACAGCATTCACTCCAAGTCGTCCAACACTGCTACTTCTCGAGACAACTCCATTCCGTGCGCTGTCTATCACTTCATCCTTCCCTCGTCTCATCCGTCGATTGTAAACCCGAGTTCTTCAAACCCAAGCAGTCAGAGTCCGTCAATCGCTGTGGTCAGCGAATCGAGTGATGAAAACCAAATCATTTCGTTCAGTAACTACAGAGTGGGTCTGATCGCAGCCTTCAATACAATGGAACAAATGGAAGTCAGTTTCCCTTCGATTGACACAAGGATTTCATTGCCTTTTCATTGTCTTTCAGGTTTATTTCGATAATCTAATTGACATTCTAAGACAATCCGAAGAAGACATCAACATCGAGAACCAATGGCAACACACTGGAGGCGATATTTCCACCAATTCTCCGCCAAACCGACAAAGAAGTGGTTCTCTAATGGTGGCCAGAGAGCGAACGCAATCAATATCTTTTCAGGCCTTAATAGAAGACGTCGAACCAATTTATATCGTCAATATTACCATCAAATCTGATGGAACTGAAGACGCAGTTCTCAGCAAGAAATTCCACCAGTTCTGCGAGTCGAGGAAATCCGATCTGGAGAAGCAGTCGATCCGAAGAGTGACTTTCATTGTGTGCGATCGCTACAGATTTCCGCGTTATTTCACATACAGATATCGCAACGGTTACAACGAAGACACTATTTATCGACATTTAGAGCCGGCGCTCGCCTTCCAGTTGGAAATCAATAGATTGCGAAACTACGACTTGGAAGCCATTCCGACGGCCAGTCAGAAGATGCATCTCTACTTGGGAAAGGCCAAGATGTTGGCTCCGGGACAACAAGTCACTGACTTCCGCTTCTTTGTCAGAACTATAATCAGACACTCAGACCTCATCACCAAAGAGGCGTCGTATGAGTTCCTTCAGAACGAAGGTTTCAAACAAGAGTTTTGTTTAGAAATTAATGAATTAAACGTCAATTTCAGGAGAAAGGCTTTTGTTGGAAGCGATGGACGAACTGGAAGTGGCTTTCACTCACCATTTGGCGCCCAAAACCGATTGCAATCATATATTCCTGAATTTCGTGCCCAAAGTGACAATGGATCCAACGAAGGTACCTTATGTACGGCCTGTCGTTCGCTTTGGTTGAGTTTTATTCAGTTTTTACTAACAATTAGTATTAAGTCTAAAACTTGGGTTTCTTTTGGTTTAATTAACTTAATTCTTAGGGAAAACTTTTCTGTTTTATTTTTCGGTGAAAGTTTGCGGGTTTTGCACTCGAATTCTCTCTATTTTTCCCATTTTATCACTTTTGAACGTTGAATAGATCGCAGAGAACGTGAGAAATATGGTTATGCGTTACGGACCGCGACTCTGGAAGCTTCGAGTCCTGCAGGCCGAGATCCGCATGATCATCCGCTCGACTCCCACTTCCAAGTGCACGCCCTTCCGTCTGCTGTTGGCCAACGAGTCGGGCTACTATCTGGACATGCATCTCTACAAAGAGGTGTTGGACTCGGTTTCGGGCCAAATGAAGTTCGAGGCGTGGCCGGGAACGGGAAAGCCGGGACCGCTGCACGATCTGCCCATTTCCACGCCTTACATGACGAAAGACTATCTCCAATTGAAGCGCTTTCAGGTTTGTCTCGATTCACGCGACCATCGACTAACTGATCGCTCTATAGGCCCAAAGCAATGGCACCACTTATATCTATGACTTCCCAGACATGTTTCAGGCGGCGCTCGTCAAGATGTGGGAGGAGTATCTGGAGTGCAGACCCGAACTGGAAATGCCCGCGCAAGTGATGCAATGCATGGAATTGGTGATTGACCCGACCAATCCCTCGCGAATGATCGAAATGAAGAGAGTTCACGGCGAGAACGACTGCGGAATGTGTGCCTGGAGAATGACGCTCTTCACTCCCGAGTATCCCAACGGACGAGACATCGTCGTCATTGGCAACGATATCACGCACTTGTTGGGCGTTTTCGGACCCAAAGAAGACATGGTCTTCCAGAAGGCCTCAGAAAGAGCTCGAGCGATGGGCATTCCTCGCATCTACTTGTCAGCCAATTCTGGGGCGCGAATCGGTCTGGCAGAGGAAGTCAAAGGACACTTCCAGGTCTCTCTCGCGCTCTATCTCTAACTCTATCTAACTGTGCTCTCAATGACAGGTCGCGTGGTTTGACGACACAAACCCAGACAAAGGCTTCAAGTATTTGTATTTAACGCCCGATCAGTACAAAAGAGTCGCCGATTCAGTCAAAACCGAACTGATTGTGGAGGAGGGCGAGACCAGATACAAGATAACAGACATAATCGGTGTGGGCGAAGGTCTGGGAGTGGAGAACCTGAAGTACGCCGGAATGATTGCCGGAGAGTCGTCTCAGGCCTACAACGAGATCGTGACGATAACAATGGTCACGTGTCGAGCCATCGGCATCGGCTCATACTTGGCTCGTCTCTCGCAACGAGTCATTCAAATCGAAAACTCACACATCATTCTGACGGGCGCCGGAGCTCTCAACAAGTTGTTGGGTCGCGAGGTTTACACTTCTAACAATCAATTGGGTATTATTGGAGCCAATTGTCTCTCTTCTTCTCTCATTGATTGTCTGTCTCTGTTTTAGGCGGAATTCAAATAATGTACGCCAACGGAGTCAGTCATACGACAGCTCAGGACGACTTGGAAGGCGTCTCCACTGTTCTCAAGTGGTTGTCTTACATTCCGTGCCAACGATTCGCTCTTCTGCCAATGATTGAGTCTTTGGACCCAATCGATCGCGAGGTGGTCTTCACTCCCACTTCTTCGCCTTACGATCCGCGATGGATGCTTCAGGGTTTGCACTCCTCTCTTCTCTTCGTCAAAGCTTTAACCGCTTCTATTGATTGTTAGGCCGAGAGAACGCTCAGGGCGTTTGGGAGGACGGTTTCTTCGACCGAGGCTCGTGGCACGAGATCATGAGTGGTTGGGCGCTCTCTGTGGTGGCGGGCAGAGCGAGACTGGGAGGCATTCCTGTCGGAGTGATAGCAGTGGAGACCAGAACTATCGAACTGATAATCCCGGCAGACCCGGCCAACCTGGACTCCGAGACCAAAGTGGTCAGTCAAGCGGGTCAGGTCTGGTTCCCCGACTCGGCCTTCAAGACGGCACAAGCCATTCAGGACTTCTCTCGCGAAGACCTGCCGCTCGTGATTTTCGCCAATTGGCGCGGTTTCTCCGGCGGAATGAAAGACATGTACGACCAAGTGGTCAAGTTTGGCGCCTATATTGTCGACGCTCTGCATGAATACAAACAACCGATTATTGTTTATATCCCGCCTTTCGCTGAGCTGAGAGGCGGCGCGTGGGCTGTTCTCGGTCTGTCACTGTGACTCATTGAATATCTCAGTCAATCAATGCTTTCTCTCTATTCAGACGCAACAATCAATCCGAGACACATGAAGATGTTTGCCGACACCGACGGAAGGGGAGGAGTCTTGGAACCGGAAGGAACTGTCGAAATCCGATTCCGACAAAAGGATTTGATAAAAACGATGCATCGCTGCGACAACGCGTGCAAACAGTTGTTGAGTCAGTGATTGGCAGCGATTGTTGTTTTGTTGACTCTTTTGCTTTCTTTTCAGACAAAATCAATGAAACGGATTCTGCGGACGACAAGAAACGACTGGAGAAAGAGCTTCACGACCGCGAGTCGTCTCTCATGGGAATGTACCACCAAGTGGCTCTCTCGTTCGCCGACCTCCACGACACGCCAATGCGCATGCTGGAGAAGGGATGCATTTGTGACATTGTTGTGTGGCATAAGTCGAGAAACTACTTCTACTGGCAGTTGAGACGCGCGCTCTACGAAGACAGAGTGCGCAACGAAATCCAAAGTATTATTTGCGATAAGAACGACGCAGAGACCGCTTCGATGATTCGCCGCTGGTTTATAGAACATCACGGACTCAACAATGTATGAAAAGACAATAGCCTTTCGCTTGTTTCACTGTTTGATTTATAGCAGCACTTGTGGGACGACGACAACAGAGCAGTCGCCGAATGGCTCTCCACTCAGCTCGAGAGCAACACTTCCACTGTTTTGGAGAACATCCGTTGCATTCAGAGGGACGCTCTCTCGCGACAAATACAGGGGTAGTGCGCGAGCCAACCAACTCTTTCTCACTGACTGATTGCCTCTAGATTCTACACTGAGTTCCCTTCGGCCACTTTCGACTCTTTAGTTCAACTGATTCACTCGGGAATGACTCAACAACAGAGGACAGACCTCTTGGCCGCTTTGGTGTCACTCGAAGGACAGACCCAAAAGTCTCAAATCACCACAACTTCGAACACTGACAGCACCGAAAGCGGAGCAGACATTCCAAGCGGTGACGAAGTGTCCAAAGAAGAGAATCTCTGATTAACTATTTTTCAAGTGATTTGGAATTAATAGCATTTTTATTACATAGAATTTTATATGCATTTAAAACTTCGCAATAATTGTTAAACTGTTTATGAATTTTAATCACATTTCCATTTATTGAAAAATTTATTTAATTAAATGAATTCATTTGTTTGCCTCCAATTCATTCTTATTTTATCTCAACTGAAGTCAACACTTTTAGTGATATTTTCTGTCAAATCTTTTGAATATTATTTCAGTTTTCGGAGAATTAAAGAAAATAGTTTTGTTTATTATTTAAGACATTTATTTGAATTTCAATATTAATAAACAATTATTTATTATAATAAAAGTTAACAATTCGTATAAAAGTAGTTATTAATTAAATCTGGAATTAAATATTCTCTTTCTGTGGTCTTTATTGAAGATAAAACTGATTTCGGATTCAATTCTAAGACATTTCTCAGCGAATCGTTGCCGATCTCTCGCCATTTGTTCCCATTGTCCACAACGCGCCCGACGAGAAGCGTAATCCCAAACATGCAGTACTCGAACGGAAGGTTGGCCTGAAGTAAAGCTAACTTTCACAGGTTTGCGACAATTGTCCGAAACATTGAAATAATTGCGATTCCAAACATCATTAGCTTTTCTTATGCATTCATTTATTTCCAAATCTTCTTCGTCTGACTTTAAATCAATGAATGGATTGATTTCATCGCAAAAATTGGGACAAAAATCAATTTCATCGGAACCTAATAATTATAATAAAAACAACAAATAAATCAAAACTAGTTTTTGATAATAATTTTAATTATTTATAATTCTTGGAAAAAAAAGTTAAAAAAAATGCTAATATTTTCGGTTAGAAAACGATATAATAATTAAATTATTTGATAAAAATTTTGTTGAAAACTCTATTCAATTGAATTCTCAATAAATAATTGACTCAAAAGTTAGAAATAGAAATAAGTTTTGTTTCATTAATATTCACCGGAATTTGTTTGTTGTTTGGTTTGACTCGAGTTTCCAATAAAATAGTCGACAAAAAAGTTTTGAGACATTCCTTCCAATTCCGGACAGATTTCAAAGCAAATGCTGAGCTCTTCACTATCAGTGATGTCTTCATCGGATTCCGATTCGAACAGAAATGAAATGAATTCGTTTCGACATTCGGACAGAAAACACTTTTTGGGCGACTGTTGTGTGTTTGGCGTCGAAACAGACTTCTTCTTTCGTCGTCTTCTCTTTCTTTTCTTCTTCTTTTGTCTGTCGTTTTGCATTGAATTCAAAACTTTTGAATCATTTATTTGTATTTTATTCGTTCTTTCATTAGAAGAATCGGAATCAACACTAATATCTTCGTGACAACACAACTCGTCATCTAAAGAAAAAGCAGTCCTCTCTGCCATCGATGACGAGTTGTAGAAACACTCAGAACAATCACTCACAGAAGAAGTCATATCTATGTTTGTTTGAGATAATCTTCTGATGACTTGAGTTGAAAACATCTCTTCTATGATATTAGGATTATTTCCTACTTTTAATGGATTAACAAACGATCCGTTCGTTAAGTTTGAGTTCAAATTATTCAATTTCGCACTTATTTCAGCCAAAACTTTGGCGCAAATATTATTTTTGGGCGGATATGACCACGAAAACAGTTCCGAAGATCTGACGTCAGACAACGGCTTTCTTTGCGACCAAAATATCGGATGAGACGAAGACATGTCTTTATTTAAATAATTTTTCGTTTGAAGAGATGAACACAAGAATTGAGACATTCTTTCAATTGTTTGTCAAATCTTTAAGCAATTAGTTATCCATTTAGTGAAACATTTTTACAATTAATAAACTAAACAACAGTTTCGTCGATAGAAATCAAGAGTTGGCGAACAGTAATCAAAGTCTACAGAAGTTTCAGTTAAACTCTTATTAAAGTCTTTTTCGATTGAATTAAATCTAAAAAACGGCATTTTTTCCAAATCTGAAAACAATTAAAACTGTCATTAAAATCAATGATTTAATGGTTTAACAAATATTTTAATTAAATTTTCTGATGAAAATCAATAGACTATTGAATCATAACTTAAATTCAGTGCAAAAGTAGTGAACTTTTATTTAATCAAAACTTTGAATGTTTTTCAAGGACTGAATGGACTGAAAGGCATTACAACAGAAGTCTTGTCACAATTGAGAGCATTATTCAACTAATAGTTTGTTAACCCCTTTAGTTAAGTCATAAAAAACTCATTTTAATTACTCTTTTAAACACATTTTGTAAAACACATATCATTTTAAAATCCAGTTTTTATAAAAACCATTTCAAAGCTTTTCTAAACTAACCTTCAAATGAAAACATCGATTGAATCAAATGATTAAAAAACTTTCCATTAATTTTAAATTAGATTTAATTGTTTTGTGAAAACAATTAATAAAATAATTGAATGAATAAATGAATTTCAATTCGTTATCAATGATTGACTAAAGTTCAGATTTGGGGCTAAAAATAATTGTTTTAATCAATTAGTGATGAATCGACTCGTGTTTTCAGATAAGATTCAAAGCGTGGGTCACAAACAGATGGGATTCACACATCCTTTTGCTGTTTAAACATATTTTAAACTTAATTTCAATAAATTAAAACATAATTTCAATAAAATGTTTACTAAAACTAAACATTAAAACAAATGAAACAAAACTTACATTTAAGACAATCCATAGATTGAAAGCAAACGAATCGATGCTTTTGTTGATGACTAATGTTTTGGCAATAATTACCAGAAATTTCTTCAATAATAGAATTAGTGATACTTTCAATTGAATTCACATTAAAATCGATAAGACTTTTAGAAATGGCATTTAAATACATTTCAATCAAAATTTCATTTAATAATTGTTTAAACAAAAGACATTTGAATTGTTTAATCAAAATATTAATCGTTTGTTAACCAGTATTAGACATGAATTGAATCACGTATTTCACTGTTTAATCATTTACTCAAAAATCAAAACAAAGTATTCGACGAAGAATTGAAGAGAAATGAAGAGATGATGAAATACTCGATTCGCTTTTCATTAGATGAAAATGGACTCAAATCTAATAGAGGTCTGCAATCATTTCAATTAAGGATAGAAACTATTATTCAGAGAAACAGACTTTTCATATGACTAACAGTTGTCTTCTCATTTAGATATCAATTAAATGGTAATCAGAAATTATGTAAACTATATTTACTAATAATATTAAAGTATTAAAAGACGTTAAACCAATTTCTTTATGTCGACCTCTATTTAAATATTGTCTGCCAATAGAGTTGAGTCTTTGAAAACAAGTTAAGTGTCACTCAAATCAATAGACAAATAACCGAAAAGTGTGGAAAAGTGTAGAATTAACGCGATTTGTCTTTTGTTGTGAATGAAATAATCGTTTCGTCATTGCATTACATCTACACTGAAATGATTCACAAATTTTTTTTTTCTAAAAAAACTTTATTTGAAAACTTTGAAAAGAATTACACAAAAAGTGATTGAATAATAACTAAAACTACTATTAAGTGAAATGAGATGTAATTGAAGTCAACTTTTTATTAATTAATTACAAAATAAATTCAATAAAAATGATAGAAAATATGGAAATTTTAAATACAATGATTTCACTAATAATATAAAACCGAAATATTGTATTCATTGTTTGAATGAGACATACGTTTGGGAAATCAGTGAACGATTAAAGCGATCTAACGATAGTAAATATGCATTAAATTAATCTAAAACTTAAATAATTTGATTAAATGAAATGATTTTCCTTTTGATCGCAACGACTGCCCAAACAATACTCACCCGAAGATCTGATCTGATATTTGTTTGTGAAATCATCGCTCATTCGATACCTTTCAATGACTGGATATCTATAAAAATATATATATTCTCTAAACTAAACGAAACCAAAGGAAAACCAAATGAAATGCAATTAAATCAATTACTTTCTTACATTTGAAAGGAAAGCATTGTTTGACGGCAAGTCTTGTCATAGAAGTCAATGGCTATCGAATAAAGACAAATATTAATTGATTTACGAAAGGATTAGATGAGATTTAATTCGATTAGCACTGAATAAGTGTTACCAAACGGGATGTTCTCAAACACTCGGATTCATACAATATATTCGGCTTCAAGTAATGGTTTTTTGCTTAAAAAATGACATTTTGTTATGAATTTAGTTGTAATTCCTATCGAAGAAAGAATTTCATATCAATTATTAAACTCAAATAATTGATATTTAGATGAAAAACACTGAGTCTTCACAACAACTATCAACTGATTGAACAAAACGCTGTTAGACTCACTTCTTTTGGAAAGTCTTGTTTAATGGTTGAGAACTCCGTTCGAAGCTTCTTATCAACCATTGAATCGCTTTCCAACTCCTCTTCATTGAGAGATCGCTTCGAAGAGTTCAACGAATCCTGAAATCAAAATCAATTGATATTTTCCAAAAACCAAAACAAAACTTACATTAAGTGTTTGATTTCCATTAGTGCTGTTAGTGTTGTCAGTGCTGTCCACTATGTCTTCCTTTTTATTTTCCATTTCCTTCGATTCCTATATTATAATTGAATTGAAATAATTAATAAACAATTGATTCATTCATTTCATTACTTTATTATTATTATTAATTTTCGCAGTTTTTGTAGACCTGAACACTTCTTGAGGTAAATATTTTCCCAATTCTTTTCTTTTGACATGTTTTGTATCGATAGTCATCTCAGGTTTGAAAAATTTGCTGAATTTTGCAGTATTTGTCACTGAAATTAGAGTCAAAGCATTAGAAGAGAAAGAGACTTGAAGTGCGCAAACCGGTGTCGGCAAAGTTCTTGATGTCTTGAGTCAAGTCAACGTTAATTCCTTCGGTTTTGTTGAACTCCAGTCCAATGAACCACATGCTCTCCTCTTCCGTCTTAGTCTCCGGTGGTTTGTTGTTGTCCTCATTGGAGTGATCGCTAGTGTCTGGCGTGACATCACTTGCATTGACCTGAACTTCAACACTTCGAGAATAGCATTTGGGGTTGACGTGAGCTAAAGCTATACAACGATGTCTTTCGAGGTTCTGAACTAATATTCTGATTTTGGACTCCACGAGACCAATCCATTCGGGGTTAGAAGAGGCCAACAGTACTATGAAATGTCGATATTTAGTGAAGAATTGAACCGATTCGAAGAGAGCGCTCCACGGAGTGCTGTTTCGAGAGTCCATGATTCGGTCGATCACTTCGGAGGCGTGAATGAACTCATTAGTCATAATCGATTTGGTGGAAAAGGTGACGTTGAATGTGCTGTTCTGTTGGGGATATGAAGGAGTGATGATTGGCATCAAGTGGTATCTGTCGGCCGGATTTATGCGCGGATCCCAAACGGGGAATCCCAGATTCGGGTTGTCTTCACTGTTGCTGCGAAGAAGCACTGGCTTAGGCCACGGCCACTGACGAAACACGAAGAAGAACTTCTGGACGAGAGTGGCGGCCGACGCTCGCGGATAGAGTTGTGATGTGCGCGCCACTAACATCGCCCACGAGACGCCTCCTATTACGACGAGACAGTGATTTGTAAGAACAGAACTGACTTTCACTGAATTCTCACCCAAATATCCCAAAGCGTTGGAATAGATTCCTCTTCTTTTGGCCCAAAGTTTGATAGCTCTGAGCGCCAAACGAAACGACTCGTGATTCGGCACTAAAAGCAATATATCGTCGGTAACTCTCGAACCGTTCAGAGAGCGAACACTTTTCTCGTCTAAATTCTTAAGGAGTGAACCGTCGCGTAAGTCCTGATCCGGAGGTATGTTTTTGAGGGCCAAACGCGCGAAAAGAATATCCAATTCTATTCCTTCGATCTTTGTTTTGATGACCGGAACGAACGCCTCTTCGACTGCGCGAACGTATTCACAGTTCGCTATTTGAGAGACCATTTCGCTGAAAGTGGAGAAGAAGTCAATCCTCTCGATATGTCGCGGACTGACTAAAAGCGTGTCGATATCAGCGCCTAAACAACAATAGATTAACAAATCAGAGCCAAATCTCGTGAAGTGGACAAACCCTTTGTGTGAACTCCCAAACGATATGAACCGAATGTGAATATCTTTCCAGACATGAGATCTGCGTTCTGTTTCGGCATTTTCTTGGCCGACACTTCTCTAATCCACGTCTGAACCGTTTCGTTCACTTTCGACAACACATTCATTCTGTGCTGCATTTCGTCGTCGCTTTCGAACAGATCGTACGATCGAAGACATTCCTCCAGTTCTTTGGTTGCATTCAAGTCTTCATCTGTTGGTTCGGCGTCGGAAATCGGCGAAGTTATACCAAAAGCGCGGTTTTCCGCAGGTTTTGACATTTTATGCTCGATTTTACTCTTAATTCAAAGCAGAGATAGTGATTAGCGCGGCTTTTATCACATGTGTTACTATTGACTCAACAATCGTCTCAAATCATCGTTAAATCAATTGTTTTCATTGTTATCTTCCCTTTTGACTGAAGTTAAGCCATTTTTCATCACAAAAACAATGAACAGATCATAAATAACGTCATCATATAATTACTCAAAAGAAAAGTTGGTTTTGAGAAAAATTAACTTTTTTTTACAACAATTTTCATGATTTGATCCAATCTTTGGATATTTGTTGGCCAATAATTGTGTTGTCAGTAACCCTTCCGGTGAATCACTGAATATTTCCAATTCTGACAACAAATCACTCATAATTAGACACTAAATCTCGACTATTGTCTGAACTCTCGGCAATAGCTTTGAGTTCTAAATTGGAAAACCTTTTTACTGAAATAATTGAAAAATTAATGGAAAATAATTTTATTAATCAAATATTTATTATAAAAATTTATAATCGACTCAAACATTTGATTTACAAGAAGTTTGTCAATAGTTATACCCGATCTGTGATAAAGTGTTGTGTATTTTATGGCAACAAAAGTCATTCATTTTTAGAAATTAATTAAACTATTTGTTAACCGTTGAGTAAATGAAAACATTGTATTAAATGAAATAATTGACAAATTATTCAAAATTCGATCAAAATTCCAATTGAATATAAAAATCAATTTAAGAGTAAAAATAGAGTTAAAAACAATAATATAAACAGAAATATAAATTCTTAACTAATCGAAGGATTTAATGGTTATTTTTGATGAATTTAAATGAAATCATGAAAAACACAAAAACTCGTCTTCGCTTTGACTCAACGATTGAAAAAAAAGTTGATTCGTTGAAAAGTTTGAAAATTTGTTTTAAATATAGAAAATTATTTCAAAATATTTTTAAAGTAATGGACTTCCGATTCAACTAAATTATTGATTCTTTCGGTGGTTTAAAAAATAAGAAAAATCACATTTTGTTTGAAAAATCAGTCTTTGAATTCAAGTATAACTCGTTTTTTGATAAAACAATTGTAATAAAAGTGCAAAATTTATACTATTGTCCGCTATTTTCTGTCTCTTTTGTTGACTCTTTTTCGTCGATATCTTCCTCTTCGTCGTCGTCTCCGATGGAATCAGTCTTTTCGCTGACGTGTCGCACAAGTTTTCCCACGTAATCATATCTTTCACTGAACTGTTCCATCCATTCATTCACTGATGACATTTGATATGGTGTCAGATCCGAGACATCATCCCATTCCTCTTTGATGGCGTCCACGTCAAAAGCAGCCAAAGCTCGAGTGGCGTCGTGTCCCGCCAGAGGAGCATAAGGACCGCCCGGACCGTAGAAACGATGACCTAATTTGCATATGTTTTACATTTTAGAATAATTGAAGAAATATTTATAATTGTTTTAAATAAAGTTAAAAACAGTGCAAACATTAGAGAATGACTTTGAAGTGAAGGCCAACCACTAAATCACTAAAAAAGTTTGAAATAAACTCTAAAATGTCTACAAATATATTATCTCAACAAATATCTAATCGGATTCACAATTATTTGATAAATACTTTTGAGTGCATTTCGTCCTCAAATTAATATAATTAAAACAAATTCTAATTTCATATAAAATCAATAAAAAAGAGGAAAAATAGACAAATAATTTGAGAAAATGTCAAACCTTTGGTACAGTCGTATACTTTGCCGAGAATTGCGATACAAATCCTTTTGTCGGCTCCCTTTCCGTCGTATTTACTCAACTCATCTAAAGTCATGTCATGTTTGGGCAGCGGTTCCGGCAGTTTGAATGTCTCGCTCTCAGAGTTGTCTGTGAATTGAAAGTTAAGAGTTTTCTCTCAATGAGTGAAATACTTGTGTTTCTTTGTGTGCGGCCTCTTATCAATCGATAGATGAGGTAAGCGATGATAATTGTGAGGACAGTATTGATCGGTGAACCGAAGAGGAGTCCAATCAGAGATTGAGCCGACGATTCGTTAAGAGTTGTGTCAGCGGTAGAACTGCTTTCAATGTTGTCTTTATTGACAGACATTTCATAAAATCATTTATTGTATAAATTAATTAAAAACGAAAATAAAACAATTATTTGTAAAACCAATCGATTATTAAAACGAAAATTTCATTAAAATGTGTTTTATTTCCTCGTTTTGAGACTAAAATGAGTTTTAGATTTCAATTCACAACAACTAAACCAAACGATCGAATCTTTTCGGGGATTTCTCCCAATTTTACACATTTCCCCAAAATATTTCAATTCACTGACAAAAGATGTCGTTATAAACAATTTCTTATGAAATAAAAGTTAAACCCTCGAGAAGTTGGATTATGTTTTGGTTTTTAGGACTTTGAGTAGAAAAATATTTACTCTAAATGTGAGCCACGAGATATCTTAGGAAATAGACCCTGACATTGGTTAACCGCAACTGCGGTTATGTGCGGTTAACCGCAAGTGCTAGCGGTTATTGGGCGGTTGCGGTTATAAAGTTAAGCGCTTACCGGCGGTTACGGTTATTGAAATTTTTGATATAAATAACCGAACAAAAAGTTATTTGAAATTAATGTTATTTATGTCATAGTTTTCCGATAGTATTTCATATGAATGATATGAGTTATAGTCTCTCTAACTGTAACTTTAAGTCAAATATTAATACTTTACTTAAAAAAGTCAAAATCTGGACAAATCCAATAAATTACTAATCATTCGGTCAAATTTTGAATAAATTAGTGATAATTTGGAGTATATTTTGACAGATGAATCATAATTTTCGCTAAATTTCAGTATAAAAATAAAGATTTAAAGCTTATAAAAACTGCGGTTAATTGCCGTTATTTGATGGTTAACCGGAAAAATTCTCAGGCGGTTGCGGTGCGGTTGCGGTTATGACGGCTAGCGGTTGCGGGCGGTTGCGGTTATATAAATTCTGAAGATGTCAGGGTCTAATCGAAATCTCAGATAAAGTCATTCAGAATTATTTGGCGAAAGAAATAAATTTTAGTATTTATTCAGTATAAATCAAAATAAACATGATAATTTAAAAAAAAATTACTAGAAGTAAATCATTTAAATCATTTGAAATTAAATTTAAACAAATATCGAATGAAAGCCAAATGAGAGGAAATTCAGTATTTGTTGATTTTCCAACTATTAGAACCCTTTGACTTAATCTATACTAAAAACGTGAAATTTATTGAAGTTAACTATAGTTACTGTTGTGAATCTAGCAATTATCATGGTTATTTTGAACATTTTGAGAAATATTATATATTTGGCGAATTCTTTCAATTTCTGTCAATAATGTTCCGATTTTCACAACACTAACTATAGTCCACATATTCTTTACATATACTTTAAATTCGTTTCAACTATTGTTAGGAAAAATAGGGATTCAATTAGAGTTCGGTTATAAATATTCTCTCGTTTTAAGTAATAATAAAATTTTAAAAAATCAAATTTTAGTAAAAATGGATAAAAATGAGATAAATCACAGTTTGAGTGTTTCGGAAGATATCAGTCAACTATTCCTTAGCGATAGACTGAGTGATGTCGTGTTTATTGTGGAGGGAAAGCGAATCGAAGCGCATAAAGTATTCTTAATGTTCTTAAATCTTAACAATTAATAAATTGTTTATATTTGAAGGTAGTATTGGCCGCACGAAGTCCTGTATTCAAACAAATGTTAGTCGACTCGACTTTGATTTCATGTAAACGTGAAATATATGTCAACGACTGTTCGGCGCTCTCTTTCAAGAATTTTATTAAATATATTTATTCGGGAAAATTATTCCTCGATGTGACCGATGAGGTCGAGAAACAAGAAATATTAGCGTTGGCTCTTAAATATCAATTGAAGAAATTGGTTGAATCCATTCTTGAGCCCATCACTGAAACTACTCCTTCTGTTGCTTCTTCTATAAAACCACAAAAGCCTGAAGAACCGGAAGTTAAAAAGACGAGTCCCAAAAGATTAAATTTCCAGAACATCGCAAATAATGCCTTAGTTGTTGTCGAGGGTATAAATAAGGACCGACTTTTTTCCGGAAAAAAGGATCAAAACTACGACGAAAAATATTTAACTAAACATAAGATCGAATCGAATACAAAAGGATTGATGATTAAACTGAATGTCCCGGTTATTATCAATTACATTCAACTCCGACTCTTTGATATCGACCCAAAGCGCTATTATTGCTATTATATTCAGACTACTTCGGGAAGCAGTGGTCAGTGGCAACTGATTGCAGATTATAGGTATTACTCGTGCAGATCGTGGCAAACAGTCTTCTTTGATCAGAGATTAGTCCAATTCATTCGAATAGTGGGAACGCATTCCAATGAAAAACAGTTTTTTTCGACCACTCATTACTTTACAATAATTTCGTTTTATTGCGGACTCACAAAACAAGTGCCAAAAATGTGGAACGGATTTTGGATGCCTCAGACAAATATCACAAGTATTGGAAAGGGAGCCATTGTTGTCATCAATAATGGAAACGATTACTGCAGAAACGCTAAAATGATCAACGATTGCATTGAATTGGAGTATAAAAAATATAATCATATTTACAGTGAATTCTCTTTTGATCGCGACTCACAACTTATCGTTCATTTGCCACAACCGATCGCCACCTCTTCTCTCAGTTTCTTCATATATGGCGAAGAAAAGTTTAAATACACAGTCAATGTGAGCGTCGATCCCATCGACAAAGAATTGAAAAATTGGACTCTTGTGGCCGACAAACGAAAACAATTCAATGCCTCCAAATGGCAATACATTACTTTCCCGACAACTAAAGTGTCACTCATTTCAATTGCAAACATTCGATGTTTAGACGAATCAGTCAAAACTTTGCCCATACTCTCATTCAATTGTCCTTAAATTCAATCAAATACTTATTAATTTGAGACAAAAATAAAATTCTAATTAAAATTTAAATAATTAATACTTAAAACTCAATTAACTGAATAACTTTTCAAAAAAATTAGTTCTTTTCTTTTGGAAAAGTCATCTCTTTCTGAGAAAAAGTTTTAATATTAAAATTAATTACATTTTAGATTCACTTTCTCTTTCTTTCTTATATTTATTCAAATGATATAATAATTATAATACTTATATTTAATACTTAATTATAAAATAAAACGAAACATAACTTTGATATGTATTTAAAATGCATTTTATAAGTGAGGCATCACTTTTAGGATTCATTCATTGGCCACAATTGAGAGACCATTAATTGTAGTCAAACGTAATGACTGTCTTTGCGAATAATCACTGGACATGAAGTCTGACTTATCCTTAATCATAGAGTTATGGTCAGAGAAAGACGTAACGTTTGACCCCCAGTATTGAGCCTCAGATCTAATGAGTGCCGACAAAGAGGGCTGAAAATAATCGATACGCCTATCGATAAAAAGAGGAATTTCTTTATTAAGTGTTTGTGTCATCAAATGATAATCGTTTTGAGTGTTGGCCAGACTTTCGTTGGCGTTCTTTAACTTAATTATATTATTGGATGTCTTCTCTTTCTCAGAATATTTTTGTTTTTTATGATTATATTTAGTTAAGTCTGTCTTCAACTGTTCGTATCGTTTAATGGCAGCTCTTATTTCATTGCAAGCGTTTTGCCATCTCTTCAATGGTTCTATAATTGTCTTATGAATAGTTGTTGCGAAGTCTTCGCCATTTTTGATTGACTCTATAGTGAATGTATGCCATTCCTCGACTACAGATCTGAGCTGTTCTTCTTCTTGACATAACACAGAATTAGACAAATCAGTAGTCATTTTACTTTCAAATCTATTGACCGAAAGAATACAATCACTCAATCGTTTGCATTCTTTGTATAACTTTTTTGTTGTCATTTCAGCTCTAATTGTAATTAAAAAACAAATAAAATATTTAATTAAAACACATTTAATTCATTACTGATTCAGAGCTATAATATTGTTTTCAACATTTTCGTTGACAATTGTTTGGGAACCGACCACTGATTGACTCTTCGATAACTTTTTTAATGGATTCCTGCAGTAAATCAACAAAAATTACAATTTTTTAGTCCTTACTATTGAAATACAGACCAACTCATCTCTTGTTCACTTTTTAATTAAAAATTATTGAAATGCAACCAATCCTTCAGTTTTAATGACAAATAAATCAAAAATTAATTTCTTTAACATTAGTCGACAAAAAGTGTAAACAATTTTATTAAATATTATTTAATTAGCTTTGAATACCATTAATGCCATCTCTCGGAGTACTCTATAGAGTTGTATAGCTTTTTAGCGCCGAACAGTGTTTTCCCGAAAAGTGAATAAAATGAGTGAAACAGAGGTTTGTCTCTCTTTTAATCACTTTTTCTTTTAACCAATTATTGATTTAAGGAGTGGACCGATAGTCAGGAAGACTCACAAACCATTAGTACCTGTTCTTCGGCCAACGAAACAGAATTCTTTTGGAAGAAAAGTCCGAATCGATGTCCGTCTCCGCCGCCCAACGATTTTGTCATAAATTTTCAGAAATGTTTGAATTTATTTAACTTAAGAGTAAAGAGTCGGGCATTTAATCGCTTTAAATACAATCAAAGAGTAATGAAAAGATCTAAACTCAAAAAACTTATAAAACACGACTCAAACCAATTCTGTGATAAACCAAAAGAAGAGAACAAAACCAAAGATGAGATTCCGAGTGAACCACAAAAAGTGGTGTTAAAGACAAAAAACATGTCGTTATTAAAGTGTGAGAAATGCGGCAAAACTTATTCCAAGAGTCAATATGTTAGGGATCACTACCGCACAGTTCATCTCATGTCTGTCGCCAACTATTCGTGTCTTATTTGCGGACAAACCTTTTCATGGAAAGTGACGGCCGCTAAACATATAAAGAGATTACATCCGGAAAATAATGGCTCGAAAATGATTGCTATTCTTTACTAAATGTCTTCACTACTCATTCCAACAATAAAACACTTTTTGAACAGTTTTTCACTCATTTGTCAAAAAAGCAATTAATTGTTATTTTATATATAATTAATAAACTGTTAAATGAATTGAATTTTTATTAGAATTATATTAAAATATACTTTTAATCGATTTATTGTCATTTTATTAATTTTTTGAGAACTATTCACTCGTCTCCCGATATATACAGTAATATACAAAACCACAGGTAAATGGATTGGAGGCTGTATTTTACTTATTATTAATTTACAATTATTTTCAGACTTCAACTGATTTATAAAATTATAACTTATAATAACCTAAAATAACAAATGAGCCCTAACTCATAAGATTAGCAAGATACAAATCTAATCAACGGGTCATTTAAAAATTCACAAAAAATTGTGTAGAAACGCGTTTTTGGATTTTTTGATTTTCTTGTTTATTTACAAAATGATCAAGGATAATCTAATTTTTCAAATTTTGAACATAACATGTTAATTTTAATGAAATTTGAGTAATTAATGAAGATTTATTATTTAGAAATAATCAAGACTATAAAAGTAGTTTTTGATTTAATTTTTAATATAATTATAATAAAAATTGAATTTATTTAACAGTTTATTAATTATATAAAATTAACAATTAATTGCTTTTTGATAAATGAGTCACAATTTTATCAAAAATAAATTAAATTAATGGATATATTACTTCGTTTATTTAGAATAAATAATTTGATTAAAAAGTAAAAAATATTTAAATTTTATTCAGAATTAAAAAGTTTTATTTATTTCAGAAACTATTTATAGTTTAGTTTTTTGTTTTTTCAAAATTTTGTAAAACTAAAAGAAGAGCTACTTTTAAAATGTGCGCAAAAATTTGAAAATAAAGTGAGATTTTACTGAAAATAAAGTTAAAAAATAATAATTTCCTCAATAGATATTATTAATGCAAATTCTTTGCTATTTTAACATTATTTTTAGCCAATTTTTAGTCAGTATTTCTTCACTATAATAAAGAATTGACCATGATTAAGAGTAATAAAAGGTGAAAACTAACAATTATATATATATATATAATTATTAAAAGGTACTATTAATATTGAACTTGATACATTTAATATGCCATTGCATATTTATAAAAAAATCCTGAAAAACAACTCCTCTTAATTTTAACTTTTGAATATTTAGTCACTATTAAATAGGTATGTATAATGTTATAAATATATATATATATAATTAATTTAATAATATATATTAAATGGTGATATATATATATGACTGGCAAATAGGTATTTATAACTATAAGTTAAAGTCTATAACTATAAGTAATTCTTTTGAATATTAATTTTTAAAATAATTTTCGATTTATTGGAAATTCGATATCAAACGTGACTTAAAATATCAGAAAATTAATGTTTTTGTTTAAATTAATATTTTTTTTTAAAAAAATGTTTTGAAAAAATATATTTATATCGCAGTTAATTGTGAACATTATATAAATTATTTGATATAATGTAATAATAGTAACTAAATGTAAAATATTAGGTTCAAGTCAATATCCCAGTTTATTATAAAGGAAATTCATTTCACCTCATTTTTGATATTCAACTTTCGATCGATTTGTCACATATTTAATGACATTTATTACAACGAGTGCTTCGAAGCGATAAAAATCACTTAAAGAATATTTTCTGTTGAAATACAAAAAAAGTTATCGATAAGTAATACTTATTAAGTATTATAAGCACTTCATATGATTTGCGAGACGATTGGTTGCGTCACTCAAATAACGGTAAGTCTTATAAAACATTATTTCAAATCAATTCTTATTGACCACAAAATTACTGATATTCTCAAACTTTTGACTTATTTGATATTTAGAGTCTTTTTAATTTATTGAATTCTCTGTCCGTTCATTAAAATACTTATAAATACTTTTTTAACAAAAAAAATGATGCTTTTTATCAGTTAATTAATAGTTTTATCAGTTGACTCCTTAGAGATTTTAAATATTGTTATCATTATATGAAAAGGAGTGATAAAATGTTTGATCCGTTTGTGAAAACCGCAGATCTTTTATGTTATAAATTACAATAATTAATATTTCTCTAATCGAGTGAAACATAAGCCAACATTTGTTTAAATTATTTGAAGGACTTAATTGAAATTTTCATATAAATGAGTGAATTATGATTTTCACTGAAATTAATTTATTCATACAATGAGTTTCATTTTTCTCTTTTATTGAAAACTAGTTTTCAATTTATCCGTCGAATCGAACAAAAATACATTAAAAATGATTTTAAATGTGACCCAAACTAATGAATGTAAGCCTTTTTATCAATAGTTTTTAGAAAATTGATTAAAACTTTCTCTTTTGTGGTAAAGGCTGTACTTCTGATTATTTGGTCGCAGATTATTCACTATTTTTGCAGAGTTTGTTATTAATTATAAGTAACTTCTTTTTATTACCGGCCGTCTATATATCATACAAATGCAGATACTTTGGAGAATCGGTGGTATATTTACTAACATTGTTCTCATCATCTGTAAGATTACTTTTTTTTAATTTTCTATATTTTATAACTAATATTTAATAATTTATTTGAATCAGTTCTACCATTTGTGTGATAATCCAAGAATCAAATATTGTCTAATCAATTACGAAGTGCTCCAATACTGTGATTTTTATTCAGCGATTTTATCCCTTTGGGTGACCGCTATTCTTATGTCAGACTTATCTCATGAGTGGCGAACTTTCTTTCATTTATTCGGTTCGTTATTCTTTGCCGGTTTATTGCGGGCAAAGACTACAGGAGTTATTAGTTTTATTGTTCCCGGAGTCGGAGCTATTATTATATTGGCGAGTAGTTGGGTAAGTAGTGGCTCAGTCTATAGTATTTCAACAATTTATAAAAATTGATAAAATTGTTGTATTAATGTATTAAAGGGCTATCAGTGGTACTACAAAAGAATTATTCCAAAAAATGTGTCACTTAATAGTCTAATCCCCGGAACGTCTCTTTGTATAATCGGAGCCCTTTTGTTTGCTTCTCAAGTGACTAAATTTGGAGAATTTTATGGCTTTACTCACTCGGGTTGGCATATATGCATGTCTTTAGCCATTTCCTTCTTTTTACCGAAAAATTTGGAAAAAGAAATAAAATATACAAAATATTTGGACAAAATATCTGTTTTCTCAAATGCTTGAAACAAATGGTAAACAAATTTACAAATATTTCAATCATTAAAATTAAATAATGTAAACACAAAATGTAATAAATTTATTGAATCATTTAATAATTATTTAATAAAATTCATTATTTTGTCATAAAATTCAAATTTTACTTTGATTTCAATGCAATTGTCTATTGTTTTGCTGTCATTTCGACTTATTTTTGAAACTTTAAGAACATTTTAGAAAATAATAAAACAAAAACTTAAATTTTTTAACTTATTTTTCAACTAAAAAATCCTTTAATTACACAGTATTTCAAAGTATTTCAAAAATTTAATGAATGCATTTTTGACATTCAATGTGTTATTAATTGAATGATAATATTTTATCAAAAAATTGTCGTAATATTACTATTGTTATCGAAAATCAATTTATTGAATGAATCATCAATTAATACATTTTTTTGTTGATTATTATCATTTGAATCCTAATTGAATTTTATTGAAGTTATTACTTAAATTGTTCTTGATTAAATTGATTGCTGTTTTACAATCCCTTCAACTATTTTTATTGTCTAATTCTAAATAATAACTGCATTGCCTTAACTTTTATCTTATCGAAGAAAAGGTAAGTTTCAATTTCAACCAAATTTTTATTTCTTTAGTTTTTCCTTTAAAACTAATTAATTATATATTCTATTAATTTACTGATAATTTTAATTAATTTCATTAAATACAGTCTAATATAGAGTCTATATTCGATAATTTAAACATTTATTGATAGAAATGCAAAAATGGCTTTAATTGAAATTATTAATTATTTATCGATTAGTTAAAAACATTGATTGAAATTATATAATATATTAAAACTTAAATTAAATAATTAATTAAAAAATAAACTTTATTAACATTACATTTACCTTGTTACCTTACATAAACTGATATGACATGATATGACGGTTAAAATGAATTATAATTTTGTCAAAATTTAGGCATAAATTAAATTTAAAACAAAAATTGACTTCAATTTCAAATTTTATTTTTTATTTAATTATTAATGGCTAACATATCAGTTCATACATTAAATTATTTATTTCGAAAATTTTTCTAAAAATAAAATTAAAATATTAATACAGTTAAACCTCCGAATAGTGAACGCCTCGGACCGGCAAATTCGTTCACTATTCAGAGGTTTTCACTATTGAGAGGTTTTGGTG
>JAQFZL010000017.1:0-38178 GCA_034695685.1 Galumna lanceata
AAGGGGCCCCAACTGTGTTTAACGATCGGTCAACGACCGTAAAATTTATTCATTTAATTATTTTGTAAAACAAATAAACTTTAAATATTTTGTGATTAACTAAAATGCGTTCTGTTTTATCGATAAGCGATAAGAGGGGTCCCGCCTCAGAGAAGGTGCACCTCTAAGCGAGTAATAAACCCCCTGAGAACATAGAGAGAACCCCAAGTAGTCCCCCCTTCGCTGGCTGACAGGTTGGGCGGACACTTCATATAATTTAAATGCAAAAAACAAATTATTGAGACAATAATGACTCAAAAATTGCAGTTCAAAGAGGGCTGACATCCACACAAAAAATAGATAATTTAAGATAAGTAAAGACCAAAAACATCACAAAATTTAGCGTTTATTTTATTTTATATATAAAAACAGTTTCTTCAGTGGATATGAGTATAGCCTAAATGGTAGATAAAACTCATTGATTTATTGTATAGTGACGAGTATTTCACCATTTCTTGTATCAACTATTTGAGCATAACTTCTCTAATGGTTATATTTTTCGGTTTTAACTCAATATTAGTTCAAATTTGAATCATATCTAATGGTTTGACATCGAGTTTGAGCTCTGATTTTTGTTTTGTTATTCAGTTATTTTATTTTCGATAAGATTGAGATTGAGATCGATATGAATATAAATAACTTGAAATACAAATATTTTTCACTATATTTGCATTAATATCGTTAACATCACAACAAATGTAACTTTTTTTTGATGATATGCTTAAACCTCAGAAAATCAGAATTTTGTTATTTATTTTCAATTAAAACATTAGATTTTTAATAGTTTTGATGAATTACTAATGTTTTTATGATTTGTTTTCATTTAATTTATACTTTAATTAGAGTTAATTAAAAAATAAAAGCAATGTTTCGTCAAAAAAAATTATTTGTTGATTAACTGTTTTATCGAAACATTAATATAAAAAGAAAAGTTTGAATTAAATGTAAAAAAGGCATTTATTTGGCACTAATTTTCTCTTAAAAAGTGATGAATAAATCAAATTTATTGGAAAATAAATCGCATGTTATTATTAAAAGGGATAAAAGGCAATGATTTGGTTAAACGTTTGAAAGTTTAAATAAAATAATTACCGAAATATCAGAAAATAGTAATTAATATATTAATAGATTAAAAATTTAAAGTTTGAGAGCGTCGACGACTCATTCACTTTAATTTATCGGATATTTTGTGCGCAAAAGAAAAGACGAATTTCAGATTTTTTTATTATTTTCGTTGACTTTTTCCCAAACATTGGAATAATGTTTTGAAGCGGAATAGTCCGCACCTGTGAATGTGTGCCGCCAGGCATATGAGATCGTGGTTGGGCGCAGTTGTCGGTCGTGACACATCCATAAAGGCTTTACCACCAATTTTAGTAATAATCTTAAACTGAAGGCTAACCTTTCCAACCCCGGGTTATAACCTGTACATCATTGCAGAGCTCTCGTTACGCCACTATTGGAGCACTGGTAGCCTTTCTTCGGCTATAAATACCACTTAAGTTATGTTTTTTATTCAATAATATTTTTAACCTTTTAATAAGTTTTACAAATAAGTTCTGTTGAACTCAAAACAAGAATCAAAACTAAAACAAGACTTCAAACGAATAGTTACGACATCCGAGTCATCAGTTTTTCACTTTTTATGGCTTTTCTTTTGTTTGTAATTCTGGTTCTGTTCTCATCAAACCATCTCTTGATTTAATCATTAATTTTGTATATCTTTTAATGATTTAGTCGTTTAGTCGCTTCAACTTATAATATATACTTTCATTAATTAATTAAAATATTGAAGAAATTGAATTGAAGTTCAATTTTTGGTCACAAACTATAGAATTATTAAGTGATTAAAATATTGTTTATTTTTCGCATACTTTACACTTCTGTTCATCATTTATAGTGAAGACAATTAATAATAGCTTACAATTAAACATAAAATTTCAATTAATCTGCAATTGTCTGACGCCATGAGTTATGATCAGATCTGGTTTTTATGGCATCTGTTTGTATGGCTTTACAATTAAAACATTATTTATATAATGATCTAATTATTACAATTATAATCACAATTTACAAGAGAGAGAAGAGAGAGAAAAGTGTTTTTCCGATCAATTCTATTGAGTAATGATTTAAATATTTTGTACAAATGATAACAGAAATGAGAAATGAAATGACATTTAATTAATGAATTTTTAGAAGGAATTCAAGTGTTGTATTGACTTATATTTGGACCTCTCTTTTCATTTGATTAGACAATAAGATTAATTAATTAATTAATTAATTCTTAATTAATAATAAAATTCATTTATTTTCTCATTTGATTTGGTTTTTGAGTGCTTTTTCTCAGTTAAGTCTAATGAAAGTTAAGTTTGTTTTGGCTTCGCTTTCATTGAACTGTCTTTCAATAAATAAATTATTGATTGAATTTTCACTAAAATAATACAATAATTACATATAGTTTTCAATTAGTTTAGAATTAGTTTATATTAACCATATCTTTATTGCCACAATTCAACGGCACAATCAATCCATTAAACATTTATTGCCCCGAATATCAATTGAGCTCTAATTTGAGCCATCGGTTGAAAAATAATTTAATTTCTATTATGACTCTGGTTTTGCTCGATATTAATAATACATTTTCTGTATTTTAATTACTGTATTATTGTATTCATTAGCACCGGATTTGTGATTACATTCACCACAACATACGAACACAAAACTCACATAAGACTGGCCTTAAAAATGGAAGTAATGTTTGTATTATAAAAATTGTCAGTTCATAGCTGTGTCTTATTGTAGTTTCATTGCAATGGCATATATGGCCAATTAAAAGAGCTTCCGCTCAGTAACATATCTCTAATTAATGTCTCTATCGGTGTCTTCCCAACTAATCGCACGAAAAACAATTGTTCGATCACTTGAGAGCTGACAGTTCTTAAAGAAGGCAAACGGAGTAACAATTTGCCAAATCTTGTCGGTTGGTTCGGGTATTGTGTCCGACAGTACTCTTCTAAAGCGCACTGAGATTTCTCCTGAAGACTCTCGATGTGTGCCATATCTGATAGTCCACACGCGTCTGTAATTCAAATAAATAGTGAAAATTAATTTATAGTTTTATACTTTTATTTCATTAAATCATTAAATTTGTTTGATTTTAAATCAAATTCAAGTTCAGACCATTTCTATTGACTGTTTGCATAACAATTCTTATGCTCTGATCAACTGATCCGATGGTTAAGTGAAGTCTATAAACATTTGTAGTAAAACTATTCCATTAACTGATAGTTAGTGCCGTATATTTGCGGCGAATCCTAATCTCATTAGTGGTGGTTCAGATCAGACCCAACGCTTTACCGTCTCTTATATTCTCGCATTTTAGCGGAAAACCAAACTCTCTCTTCAATAACGTTAGAGGTTTGACAGAAAGAGAGAGCGATGGATAGAATGAGCCGATTATGTGGTATTGAAGTGATTTTTTGAACTAAAAGTGCACTTCCATTAATCTAACAGTTTTTCAATACTTGAACTAAACAACAAAATTGCATGAATTGTATAGAATTGGAAAATAGAGTGAATTGAGTAAATTCTGCTTCACTGAAACACTATCGGGAATATAATACAGTTTTGAATAAATGAGGTCCTAATCCTTGATTTAGTCAGAAGTTAAAAGTGCTTTGAATCAAATCTCAAGATTTTCTCATTTTTTTTGCTTCGAATAGAAAAATAAATTTCTTCTGAAATTGTTTATGAGTTTCAGATCTGATTTCAATAATATTGCGATACTTTTATATAAATAATTACAAAAGAATTGATTTGAAAGATGAGAGAAAGATGTGATTTGGGGCACAACACATGTGAGCCAGTCTTCAAAAGAGTGTTTCACTGTTTTATGTGGATATCACGCAAAAGCAGTTTAAACGTCAAGAAAGTCGAGGTATTATCACGAATGGGAGTCTCTGATGAATAAAAACAACTTTCTTTCACATTCTCTCAGACTTTTGTAATGAAAGCACAAAAAGTTATGGACTTTTATATAATAGACTCTATGACTGGATGTGCGCTAACATGCATTCGATCAAATATGATGTGCGGATTGGCTTTTTCTACGTTTAAACGCATATCAAAGTGCACGGACAGCACTGAGAGCTCAGTCGGCGGCCACACAGACAGCAATCCAGCAATACTTCAATTATTTATAATAAAATCCACATATAGTCGACTATTCCCTGTTTTTCGGTCCAATTTTTTGTTCTGAACATTACTTGCAATACAATCGTTCGACTAATACACTGTTCAAAAAAATTGAACTCAAAAGGCAGTACATATTTTGTCTACAAATATGTTCAGTGCCAATGCTAAGCGTTCAGTGCTCACAGCTGTGCATATATTCTTGATATGCTTCATAACAGTCATCAGAATAACCCCCAACTCTGGGCATAATATTTAACTTTAAATGGTTAGAGATGAGAGCAACCCCTGATTGTGGGGTGACTGAGGGCTAACACCACATCAAAGACTATAAGGGCTTACATTCACTGAAAAATAGTTATTCACTATTTTATGAGTAAAGAATATTTGAAAAACATAAGCATTAGAAGCGCTAAAATTGCAATAATACTGGAAATGGACAGAACCGCCAATGATTGAGCGCTGGCACTACTATTAGTACTTCTATGCAAAAAACTATGAAATATTGGATTGAAGTGGACGGCCGTTCGTCAGAGAGATTGATGTCATGGATTGAATTACTTTAGACTAAACACAAATGGAAAACAAATATACTTTTGATTATTTATTTGTGGTTTATATGGTTTTCCAAAATTAGCAAATCTTTCAGTTATCGAGAGGACGATCTGTTTATTGGGTCGTCATATGACTCGGGATATAAATTTGAAAAACAAATAATAGTGAAGCCATTCCTCATTTATAACTGACTGTCGATTTCCTGTTAAATACAATAATAACAAAATTTGATTTTAATTCTGTTTTCATTAAATTAATGAAAAGTGAAAAGTTTTACAATTTTGATAAAATCAATTTTAATGAAAACAACTCGAGTTCAATGAAATGACTGAGAAATGGACTGAGGACTGGCAGATGAAGAAACTGTGAAAAGTGTGGAACTGCACTGCATTTGACTATATTATTGAGTACATGAAATGATGAGATAAAGCATCTGTGGAGTAAAAGTCAAATCGATCAGACATAGCCTTGTTTTGCACAGAGGAGAGCACACCATAAGCTATGCCTAATATGTTATGCATTTATGGCTTAAGAGTCACTTAAAAGGTTGCCTTCAATACGAATATTAGCAGAGCTTAGACTTGAACTTTGCATTCAATATAAAGAACGTTAAAAATCAGATATTTTTGTATAAAATCTTTGGAAAATATTTCCACTGAATTTTGTGTTCATTTTTGTAATTTTTTTTCATAAATATTTGAAACAAATTTAATATAATTTTATGTTTTGATTACTTATCGTTGATTTAATACTTATGATGTTCTGATTCATGGGTGGAGTCGGAGTGCGGGCGTAAACACTATTTATTCTGATTTATATTTGTTTAATCCAAACAATAATAACATTAGAATTGAATTCAATTTAACTTAAATTATGGGAACCAAAAGAGAGCCAAAAGTTTTAAATTATAAGAAATAATAATTTCTGATGAATTTCTAAATTTTAATGGCGATCACCGAAAGTTTAAAGCAATTATAAAGAAAAGGGGGTGACCCTCATGTGTGGGTCGCGAACCTAATAATGTGGGACAAAACAATACCGAAAAAATAATGCTTATCATTGGATCATTACACCCGACAGGTTAATGGGAGGCAAACTATTCGCTCCGATGCCTACGACTATAAAAAGCGTCAAAATTTATATAACGACCAGAAATGAAGAATAGAATAGAATTAAGTGTAAGACTTATAAAAGCATTGGTTTATAGTCTGAGCTTATGTTTCATACGACGAGTATCTCATATGACCTTTGAATGAGAAGAAATATTTTCATTAGTTATCACCTTTTTATTACTTCTAACAGAAATTCTTTGATAATAACAAATGAAAGAACAAAATACGAGTCAATCCATCAAATGATACATTAAATTCAGATAATTGTATTGTTTTTGAGGTCAATAACACCTAAAGTTGAGTGTTTCAGAGGTTTCCATCAATACATTGAGAATACTATCGATCACTAATCACTTATACAAACAATTTATTCAATCATTTATTTCTGGTCAGAACCCATAACGGCTTCTGTTTGGGATCACATATAAAGTTCAAACTTTAATTCGTAGACAATAAAAATTTAAATAATTTTAGAGATCATTATATTAATGATCCCAAACCGACCAAAGTCTTGGAGATCATCCAAATGAGTCTAAATAGGAATAAATTAAATCTTTTATCAGTTCTATTGAATGCAAACTACATATAAGTCTATATCTGATGCCATTTCTCAAAGAACTGAAAATATACTGACGAAGAAAGAGAGATAAAAAAAATGGGTTCTTTACAATATAAAAGTGGTCACATATGACAAGAAAAATAATCATTTCTAATGTTTCTCAACGGGAGGCTAAATCTTTTCGTCGGATATAACTATTGATGTGATGGGCTGTGAATTCTTCGGAAGATTTATATAAAATTTAATAAAAATATCGTTAAACCATTTGAAACACTTTTTGTGGAAATAAAATTTAACAGATTTTGATAAAAAGTAACAAAAATGACTAAAAATAACTCAAAATTGTTGGAGGAGTCAAAGAGTTAAAGAAATTATTACCTCTTTTTTAAAGGGATCTAAAGATTTCGGAAACAGAATATTTCTCATTAAATATTCTGTTTATAAGTAGTCATCAAAATATTTATATTCAAACAAATCACTTATAAATCAATTTAGATAAAACATTATTAGAACTTTAAAGGTTTAGACAAATAACTATTTAATTCATTTAAAGCGTCAGACATTTATTTTAAGCATAAAATTATTCTCAATAATATTCTCTGAATTATTGACATTATCTGCAAATCATTGATAATAACGTATTTATGATTATAATTGTGATTATCAATAATAGTACGGAATTTAATTTTAAATAAAATTTGAATAAAACTATATTAACGAATGAAATTAAATATCGATTGAATAAGAAAGACATTTGTGGTCAGAGAGGGCAGCGACCGATGCTCTGCTCTTTTCAACTAAAAACTGTTATATAGGCTATAGATTACATTCAGTGTCAATCATTTTCACAAAAAGTCAAACTCAACTGATAGGGTGTGTCATCTCTATTGAAACCGAATGAATGATAGATTATGTGACTTAAATCACAATTTTTTTCAGAAAAAAATGTCTCAAATTAATTAAAAAATGGAAATAAAATTCTTATTTAACTTATATTTTAATTATAACTTTAATTATTGGCTTTAATGAGATGAAAGGTTTGAAGGTTTAATCGATTAATAGCTATTATTAATTGAAAGATTATTTTAAATGACTAACAGTCAGATATAAATGTATTGAAAATCAATTAAGATTTAATTTTGTCGGCCATAAACCAATTATAGAGAGACTGTTCTCAGAATAAAATTCAATCATTAATTCTTGATTTTAATCGAAATGATTGACTATATATGTCAAGGATTAGATTATAATTGGAGACACCATTCAAGAGACAAAATTTCTCTTATTCTGAATAAATGTATTTTTTGTTATTCAATTGACACAAAAAGGTTAAATTACACATACATTCAATGAATATTCAGTGTATATCAAATTAATTGAAAATTATTATTAATGTAAGTTTTATTATTATTTTTTAATCAAACGTTTATTCAATGCTAAATATAAGAGATTAAACTTTGAAGGATGAGTTTAATATGCAGATTCTCCAAAATATTAATTGAAACGATGACAGAAACTTCAAAATATTTCTCAAATAATTATATTTTATAGAATGAAAAATGAAGAGAAATGTGATATTTATTATCAAATAAAGAATCGGTAAAATGTCAAACAGTGACAACAAACAGTTGTTTGCATTTCATTCTAATCGCAAACTTATCAATAAATGAATAGCATTTGAAAAATAAAGATTTACTCAGAATAATATTCAGTGGTATTCAACTTATTCTAACTCTTTATTATTTGTCAGCTTTTTTCCCAATTTATTAGTTATTAGAAGACTCTAAACAAAAGTCTTGAGTGCATTGAAAGAAACCATGAATTAACTTTTTTTTGAATTATTTGTCTTTAGATATGAGGAATGGCATCGATTGAAGTGCATTAGGTGTGCATTAGGCCTTAAATATCAGAATTAATTGAAGTGTAAAGTCTGTACAGTAGGGATATAGGAGTGAACCAAATATTAAAAGATGTTTGTAGTGATGAAAAGATCAACGGTTAAGCACTGGTTAAGTACGGAGTGATGCTATAGCTTTGTAAATGTGCTCCAAAGAAGCTTAATATGAGAGATATCACAGTCGAGTGGGTAGGTTTGACCACCCGTTCATAATATTTTGGTGACATGTTTTTCGTGTTTAATTATGAACAACAAACAAACAAAATCAACATAACATAAGCTCTTCACTCAAACGATAGTAACTAAAACTACATAATTCTTGGTCTTCAAACCTCAGTCACAATACGAGTGAAGACTAAGAAAACTGAACATGAATTTAGAGATTTATTAATGTTTTAAAAATAATTTTTCATAAAAACAATAAATATTTTTCAATAGAAGTGAAATATTTTAACCATTAATTGAATGAATAATTGATGCAAAATATCGTTGGCTTTAAGTATAACGCCTTTCAATACCTCTTATAATTGAGTCGACGAATGTTTAGCAGTGAATATTAGCTCTGGTTATATGCACTGACAGTCTCTATGAGGCTTAGGGCACATGTCACCATCAGTTCAGGCATCAAATCGATCTGAATATTGTGGGCACATCCAAAGGACACAAATGAAAATATGGCTGAAAGCAGTCTCACATCAGACACTTTCCACACCAACTATGAAATGAGCCCTTAATTGAATTTATGGCACATTTAACGATGATTTCTATCATAAAAACAAAGTGGCAAAACATGAAACACATGAAACATACACTGCATATGAACCGGAAAACTAAGACAACAAATTATTGATAGCATTCAAAACCCGAGACTTCATTCAAAAAGTATTGCAACAAAATTTGACAATTTTTGCATAAATTAAAGGCATTTTGTTTATTAGCGCATATCATTCATATCACTACTCATATTCATTATATTTTAATAATAGTAACGAAATGGTCTCTTCTGTGTCGAGAAGTGCACAGCAATCAGCGATGGCTCTGATGACAGGTCAACCTTAACTCAGGCTCTCAAACTTACATAAGTCTTATTATGAACCGACATATCTATCAACGATTGAACTTTTCTTACACTCGTCTTAAGAGTTATGAATATAATAGTTGTGGTAAAGAGCCTGAGGCTCGACATTACACATGGCTTCTGTTCACAATATTTCTATGAAATTTCAGTGAATATTTTATTACAAAATGTCTAAAATTAGTTCTGTTTTATGAATGATTTTCTTTAATTCTGGTTCAGGAGTTGTCGTCATCTGATTTGACACTTTTGATGTTCATTTAGATTATATTTGAAACAATTTTCAGTGAATTTAACAAAAATATAAAACAAAAACCAATAGATTTATAAATTATAAATAACTCTAAATAAACGAAAATCGATATTATTTTCGGATAATTTTATAAATAACAAAAAATGTTTGTTTTAAAATAACCAAAATCCGGGTCCTATTCTTAAGCATAAAAATATTTAGGTTTTTATTTTTACATTCGTCTTATTTTTTGGTAATTTTAATATTGATTATGACTTCTCACGAATCTCCCTCTCATTTACTATCAATAGAAGAGAACTCTGGTTTAGTAATAAAACAGTTGAGTGTTTCCATCATTATTTAAAAAGACGTCTATTATTCTGGTCAGCCTCAACACAGCCTCAACACAACCTCAACATTAAATATCACAATTGTCTGACTTCATAACCATTTTTAGACTCTCTTCAGAGTTGAAAAGACAATAACTTTTTAAATGAATGGCTTCCCATCGAGTAGTAGTCAATTCGGCTAATGTTTCAATGATTCACTAATTTTTCTTTTCTTCAGTTTTTTTTAGAAAATTGAGTAAAAAAGTTAATTCAAAATTAAGTCATTTCTCATATTTAATCTCATATTTATTTTTCAATTATTGAAATTAAAAATCGGTTCATTCAGAAGGGGGTAAACGTCACTCAACTATTATCTCAAATGAGATGATCTTTTCTTTGAAGAAATTGAAAACTTTTGATATTAATCTCTTAAATAGATTTGATTTCTTTTAGGATAAAAACAAAACACTCATTAAAATTCTCGCTGAGATTTCAACGCTTTTATTCTTTCTTCAACTAATAGTCTGAATCAGAATCTTTTTTAAGCCAAGGGGTTAACCAAACAATGACTCCAATTGAAGTCAATTTAAGAGTTTTTAAGGTCAATATGAATGTTAAAAGACTGAAGAAATTTGATAGACTTTAGAACCGAATAAACAAATTCAAAGGAATCGTTAGAACTTCAAAGCTTTTGTTTTATCAAATTGTTATATAAGACTTGTTTGTGCTGTGTCTGTGCCCGGTTTGACAGTTTTAAAAGAGCATTTTCACGCCTGGCTATCAGTCTCGCCTGTTGAACAACTGGCCCGTAAATCCCTGTATAGTGAAAAAATGATTGCCTGAACAAACATAAAGAGAGTTCCAATTTTTAAATATCTATTGTAAATGTGAAGCAAACAAAACAGAAAATTCGGTTTAAACTGAAATACAGCACTATTTGATAGTCAGTCCTCAAATGAAAGTCATTCGATAGAAATATCTTAAAATTTGTTTTTATTTCATTTGATATCTGTTTGAATAAAAAAAAGAAATGAAATGATTCTCTCATTGAAGGGACCAAAAAAAGATTTTAATCATTTGCTAATTATTTTCGTTGTGACTCTTGTTTTGAATAATTTAAAACTTAAGGTAAATGAAAATCATTTGGTGTAATGAGAGGTAAGACTTGAATAACTGGCGTTAATTAAAATAAGGCATAGAATAGCCTCGAAATGTTTTTTTTTTTTTGAGTTTAACTCTAAATAAGTATTAAAAATATTTAGCGTTTTGTCAAAACTAGACTTTACTTTCTCTTTCTTTTTATACACATTTCTGACGAGAGAAAGCAATAGAAGTTTTGCTAACATTTTCTTATTTGTTATAAATCAAAGCACGCATTGGGGTGTTTAGTGCCCCCAAGCATTCGAAGGTCAGACATGAGGCCAAAGTGGCACATCCACTATCGACTAATAAAAGCTCTTCGCATACATAAGACTATACAATAAATACAAGTTTTCTCTTCAATGCTTTGCTTACATCACATCTCAATAAAGAATATAAGATATAAACGAATGAATAAATCCATTCAATAGTAAATTCAGTGAAGAAATTGAGACAAAACCAGATTCCTGTGATCTTATGATTGCATGGATTGCGTCAACTCATTGATGGTTACAATTTATTTCAGTTAATGGGTTTCTCTTGCGTTTCATATTTATTTAGAAGCAATAAATATTAATATGAATTAAACACATTTTGATTGTGATTTTCATCCAAACTTTTCTCTAATTTTTATTTTCTTTTCTTCTCTCATATCAATCAAAATGTCTTCAAAGAAAAATTCATTGATTTTCAGTTTCTAAAAGGAAATGTTTGCCAACACTTCCAACAAATTCAATGAATTATTAGAAAATATTTGAAATGATTGTGAAGTTCTCTGTATTTGTATTCCTATACTCGACTACAAGAGTTATGTAATCATAGAAAAACATTTATTCTTAAGGCTATGATTGAGAGAACAAATTGTTTTTGAGACAACTCTTCCAATAATATATGTGTCGAAAAATGGGAAACATATTCCTCTCTTTAAAACAAAGACAATGAATTATAAGAGATGAGTATATCTCTTGATCCTACCAGTGCTCACATAAAGTATAGACAATGTTAAAGATTATAGAATATAAGAGGAATATATTTTACATTTAGTAGTTTAGCACAGAATAAAAATTATTTCCAAATATATGATCGACTTTTTCCCTAACAGTGAAGAGAAGAGAATGTAATGGAAAGCAAAGCGAACGCAAATTTAGAGCAGAAGAGAAACTGAGTGAATGAGTGCGAGGGAGAGGCAGAGCATAGAATGCATATCAGCATCAAATTGAAAGCATAATTCTTTACGAACACTCTTTCAATGGCACATAAATTGGTTCGTTTTGCGAATCCACTCATATTTTTCAGTGAAAGTCAGTCTCGTCTGACTATAACTAAATGAGTGATTGCTTTCTTAAAATAGGTTTTAACCTCATCTTCACATCGAATTACAAACTGAGCTCAGAATTCATTTCCTAACAAAAACGTGGGAAATATTTAAACATAAAATAAGAAGAACTGTTTAAATAACTCTTGTTTTTCACTAAATTACTTGTTTTTTCTTAACCACAACATAGCTATGAATACCATTTTTTTAGTTTCAAATGTTGTTTCAAATGTTATTTCATTTATTTGAATAAAATAAAGTAGTGATCGATATAATGATTGTAACCAATAGAATGAGATAACAAATAAATGTTCAAAATATTCATTTTCACTCTAAATGACTTTAAATCAAAATGTGTTCATTTGATAACACTATAAATCAAAATCAACTTTAAATTTGTTTATTTTTGATTAAATTAAAAAATATATGATTTGGATATAAGATTTCACTCAAGAAATGATATAATGAATTAAGAAAAACCTCAAATTGAGATAAAATATTCATTCTTAGTATCAGATCATTGCACTCAACACAGAATTTAACTAAAATTTGAATTAGTTTTTATTGAATTTGCATTCAAATCAATAAATTTTTAGATAAGATTTGGCTTTTAATCGTTGATCGCATGAATTTGGCGAAAGCCTTGATTTTAAATTTAGTTTTACTTTTTTTCTTAAGTCAAACATAAAGAATAAAATGAATATTTGTCTTACCTGTAGTGAAGAGCACAATGGCCTTCAAACAACTATACTCAGCGGCGTCGACGTGCAAGGCTTTCAACTTCTCTACTTGTTCCTGTTCATTTTCATAGAAAACAAGCTAATGAGTCACACTTTAATAATATTATAAACAATTTAATTCAAAGTTTGATTTTAAGCACTATTTTAACAAATTATTTGATATTTTTAAACTTTTTTCGAATATATTCTAAAAAAATTTAGTTAAAATTTTAATGAAAATATTTGAATTGAGAGTCATTTTTGAATTGCTTTCAGAATCGATTTGATGTCATTTCTACTCATTGTATGTAATTTTGAAATATTTTTCCAAAAAATCAAACTTTTTGTCAATAAATAAAATTAATAAAAATGAGTTCACCTGAAAGATGCGAATGTGATCCATGAAAGCGACGACGCGGTCCGCAGCCATTGGACTACAAATTAAAGAATCATTAGTGGAAGGGTATGATTGTGTAGAAACTTATATGGTTTATACCTGGCGTGTAGACCGGCGGCGGCTAAAAGTGGTGCGACGTGTAATGGCATCGAACATTGGGAAGCATTCAACACAAAGAGTTCACTCCACACTAGCCTAAGGAGGGCCACCTGATCAGTCACTTGAAGGTCTGGAAAGAACGGTATATTTCTGGCCCATTCGACAGCACTAAACAAAAGTCTGGCCGCGAGTTCACACATATTATCGATTCCCATAATATTGTTGGGTTGCATACATTGAGAGTAACGCGACGGCGGATATGGTTCTGCTCTTAACAAAAGTGATATAAAACTTGAAAGATATGAGTGTCCGTTAAGGGTGTCGCCATTGGTGAGGGCTGCCCCCATCTGTCCGGGCAGTGCGTGTCCGTGATTAGGAGGTACGCGACCGCGTTGTACGGCTACACAGGGAAAGAACCCAAGTCTTAGATTACTTATTGATTCGATCCTATGATCATAGTTTCGGAAGTGAAAGAGCGGTAAAGGCATGACTGGATAACAACATTACGTTATTACCGCTCAGACATCAAATACATTAGAACTTTATTATAGACGAGAATAGAGTAGAACTTAACGAACTATTAAATATGATTTGACGACAACTAAGAATTTATTAATGCATTTACTAAACCGTTCACTACTAGAAGTGCTTTAGAGCTCTACCACATTATTATCGGTCACTCTCTTTACAAACAGAACATAAAAACAATTCATATCATATATATATTTATGGGACAAATAAAGCGGTCCATTAGTTCGGGTCTAAACTTAATTGTTTGATAATATGTTCACAAAAAAAAGTTATACAAAAGCCTTCAAAAAAAAAATGACTTTTAGTTATCGAAAGAAATATTTATGAAATTTAAGTGTTTTTTACGCTAAATTTGAGTAAATCTCTGGCAATGAAGTGATTCTCAATTTATAAAATACTGTTTATTAAGAGTGCGACCGATTGACGAGAAATGAAAAGAAAGAGACGAAAACTCCAATAATAATAATATGGTTAAAAGTTTTGGATTTTCGGTGTGAAGACATTTACCGAAGCCATGCGCGTCTCAATTGTGGTTTTGGGCAAAAGTCTATTATATAAGCCATGAAATCAAAATAAAAGAGAAAATACATATTTCGGAGGAATGAGTTGGTGTGTGAGCGCAGTCGCATCTCTTCTAATTGTGAGGAACCTCACGATAAACAGAGTTAAGACCCAATACAACGACCAAACAAGACATGCAATCGACTGTATTTTGTTGAGCGTCTGTTTATATTAATACTAAATTATACTGTCGTAGAGTTTAGTAGTTTTTCAGTGATAGTATAGATGAGAAGAACCTTGGATTCAATACAATCCATATTAACTTATCTGTCAGTTGACTAATGGCTTAAACTAAAGCCCGACTCCGGAGTCTAAAGTCAGTAATGGGTCTAATATTCAGTAATAGAGTGCAACTGCTTTTGCAAACACTTGATTGAGAACTAATCAGAAATAGGTGTTATCGATAGTAATTCATATGATATCTGTGTATAAATACATTGAATGCAACTTATTTTGTATGAAAACCTATTTTATAATAAAATAAACTTTCAATAAATATTTAAATCATATCTCATATAATCTGAATATCGGAGAAAATAAATTCAAAACCGAAAGGCATGAAAAGAGAACATCACATGAAATGGCATTTATTATTCAAAATCTCTTTAATATTTATAAAGAAATCGCAAAACATTTTTAAATCCGACCTTCACTACAGTTCACTACAATTCACCGCTAAATAGACAAATACTGTCATAGATTTCAATAATTAATTAATTGACTTTTTTTGCCAAATAGTTTGATAACAGTTCACACATGCAGTGAAGCTCTTCATTACTATTACTGGATGTGTCGAATCGACTCTAATAATTGACCAAAAATTAACTAATTAGTAGACATACCTTCTCTACGCATTCCCATTTTGAGGCACTTTTTTAATCGGCAGAACTGGCATTGATTGCGGTGGTGCTGATCAATAGGACAGTTCCGATTTCCCCGACACGTGTAGGTCAGGTTTCGGCGAACACTGCGTTTGAAGAATGATTTGCAGCCCTCGCAAGTGAACTGTCCATAATGTTTACCACTGCTCTTATCACCACAAACTACACATTCTATGTGTTGAGCATTTTTGTCGGCGCCCGACGGCGTAGAGGGCTGTGCGGGGGGACCGTTCACTGCAGAATTGCTATGAAGCTCACTATCGACTGGACCCGAATGTGATTCTCCACGCCATGAACTGACGGCCACTAAAGCCATAATAGAGTGACTTATATATGGAATGGTTTTTGATTTTCGATGAGAAATATTAACACCAAATGAGTGATTGTGTCGGTTGTGTCGGTTCTTGTGCTGCTTTTGGCTGACAATCACTTTATCGAAGACAACAAATTCGAAGAAATAGAAAGGATTCACATTTTAGTTGTGGTTTTGATTGACGTCCAAAACATTGGAATTGATTTTCTTGAAAAATGATATTTTTGTTCATTTTATTAATTAATTAAATTCGTTGACATTTTTATCAATAAAAGTAAAGAGTATTTGAGATATAATATGAAAATATATTAAACAAAATATAATAAGACATTCAAACCAACAAAAACTTCTTAAAAATAGTTTTGAAAAAAATATTTTTTGTCGAAAACTTGTTAATAGTCTGAGAAATGTGTGCATTGAGTGCACTGAAGAGCGAATAGTTGAGACACGACTGGCTTGTGATGAGAAGTGGCAGTTCTCTGGTTGTAAGGACTGGTATAGTCAACTCCCCTCTGCTAAATGATGATCCCAAGGTTAAGTTAGTTTAGGTCTGCTCAGTCAGTCGGTTGTGCTGTTGTGCTCCCACTAACTTGTTGTTGATGTTCTCTTGCAAACGTTGGACGCATACCAACAAACTTTGTTAAAAGTCCCGTAACTGAAGAATGCGCAGACACTACAAGACATTCTTGACATTGTCAGACACAGGTCTCAACACATCGGACACTCATTGACAGCACAGCACACACTATGACTGCTTTATTGCAAAGCCTTCTTCAGTGGCAATCAATGGTCAGATGGACTGATATTAGAGACAAAACATATAAAAGTTTTCGTTTACGAAACGAATAGCATTAAAACAGTCGAAGAATTTGCGCAAAAAGTGATTTTTGTTGTGCTGTTCGCTATCACTGCCAACAATATTACGGTCAGTATTAATGGTTTCAATGCAATACAACTCTCAATATAGAGGCGACGCGTGAAGAGAGACGCCCTGATCTTTGGGATAGGAGGTGCGATCTAAGGGCATACATTCAGCGAATGGTCGCACCACAACCAGAGCAGTTGCCGATGAACTATGACACTGATCGTTGTCATGACTACTATATTCAGAACAACATTAAAACTTGTGTTCAATATTTCTCAATAGAGTTGAGGGAAACGCAATGTCTGTCATCCAGAGTTCAAGAAAGCATATTAGCGGTTATAATGGCAGTCACCAGCGGTCGTGGCCTCGAGGCAATCAGGGCATGACTCCGAGCACTTCCAGCGCTAGCTTTCAATCCAATTGCGATATTTTCAGCCGAACGCAACGCATGAACACCGCCTTAAACACTGCACGTCAGACCTTCTGATCACTACTAACTCATCATTACTGAATCGCACACTTTGTAAACAATGCACTCAATGGCACACATATTCACATATACTCTCATTCTAGCATTCATTTTAGTATTATTTGAACAATTTAACATGTTACCATTATTAGCATGCTCAATATTCTCACTGTTCTTATCATTTTTTCTCCATTGAGTCAGTGCTTAAGATTTCATCACAACTTCAAAGAGTATATAAAAATACAAAAAATAAAACAGAATTATAATAAGAAAATGAGTTAAACCGACAGAAAAGTGTAATTAAATTGGATTTTGTTTTTCATTTAAACTTTTTTTGTTGTAATAAAACAACGAATGAATATAAAAGTGAAACAAATTTAAGAGAAGAGTTTAAAATAAAGAATTTATTATTGGATTTAAAGGGAAAACTTTGACCGACTTTTAATTCAATGAAATGTTTTTGAAGACACGATAATAATAATGGGATTGAATTGTTTGATGTGTTGGCGATGCTTTTGGTTCTGGTTTTATTTGAGCCAAAATTATGCATAACTGACTCAGACATTATCACTCTCTGCAAACCTCAGATATTATATATGCGTTCGTCTTCTCTCTCTTTGAAAGTTCCCCCTTTGGAGAACCCCTATTATGAATGGGGACTCCCTTTAGCGCAAAATATTAATCAAAATAGCCTGAAATGTATGCATATATAAAGGGGAGGCAAACCACATAACCGCACGATTTAGAACCAAATATACATTTACACATTACTTTGCCTTAACACACAACACACTCTATGGTTTGTCTGCACACTGTAGTGGTTGATAGTGGCTCTGGTAGTGTTGCACTACAACAAACTGTAGTGCGCTCTCTTTAAATCACGAAAAGCACGACTTCCAAAATGAATTCATATCCAATGAATAATAGAAATTGAATACAATCTGAGTGTGAATTAGGAGAGAGAGAGAGAGAGGAGAGAGAGAGGAGAGAGAGGGAGAGAGAGAGATCCATAGGCGAAATGAGACAACACTGGGTTAAGACTGTTATTGAGGAGATTTGTTCATATGATTGGATGACGTTTATAACGCTTATAATGTGGCAGATGTGAGGTCTGAGCGAAATATTATAATATTATGCCATAGATTACATCCAATATTTAATACTTAAAATTCTGGATCAGAAGAGCGGCACAAATGTAGTGCAGAGCCGATCACTAGATTTTGAGTCTCTCATTTACAAATATAAAGTGGGACAGAATTGGGACAGAATTGGCAAAGAATCAGCACTTTTCAAAGTGGTTCCAGTTATGAGCCCTTCTTTTCAATTTGTTCATCACTAACATCAGTCATCCATTTGTGTCCTCAATGGTAGAGCACATCAATTAGCGGTATTACCACTAACTGCCAGTTCTATACAGTATTCCGAATGTTTCCACTCATTGATTATTAGATAGTCGTTCACTCGTTTCTATCAAAGGGTTTGTGATTTTGGTTTCAGTAAAAGGGATGGAAGTGGAGAACTCGTGGGGATCGTCGGCTCTATTATAATCTAGTGGTCAGTGCGTTCAATGACAGGTCTATTTGTTAGTGAACACAATCGTTACAACAGTTGTAAACTTAGGTTATTATAAGCGTCGACACAATGAACTCCGAAAACTCTTTTGTTCGGAATTCGACTTTTGATTTGCGACAAAAGATTTGTAAAATTGATAATAATTTAACGCATCAAAAATCAAATGCAATTTTCATCATAAATACTGATAACTCTACAAATCTATCGATTGGGGTCTTCTTTTAGAGAGTGGCTATCAGTTTGACCACAAGTTGTCTCCGATATGGGAGAGAGAAACTCAGGAATTCATCTCTTTTCGCATCCCTTCTTTCCAATGCTCTCACCAAAGGTTTCTGAGAGGTCTGGGAGAACAGAAAAGGGAAATACATTATCAGTCGAGTGTAACCAAAAGTTTTTATTTGTGTCGCACTGCATATACCCAACAATTTTTATGCTCACAATTTTGGTTCATAACTAAAACAGAGTAAATGTGACTCTTTTGCCAAAATCACTGCAATAGAGAAGAGCAGGAAATGAGAATTCGGTCGCTTTATTGCTATACGAAAGGCATTCAAACTAATTGTCTGATGGCTTTTGTCTGCACTCTATTATTCAAAACCAAATTAAGTCTATTTTGAATAATAAATAAATTCTGAAAATATTGAATGAATGCTATTCTGAATCACTTTTATTGCTTCAAATTATGAGCCAAACCATCAACTTTTCACTCATGATTACTCGATATTCAGAGCCATCGATTGAAAAATTGATTGACAACAATACAAATGAAAGCCAGTGTTTAAGGAATAAACAGAAGAATTAAATTTGTATTTAAAATATAAAATTCTATCAATTATTGCAAATAGTATTCGTCGCAAACATTTGTTTTAATAATAAATTTCTGTAAATAGTGTTTACAAAATAGAAATCAAGAGAAGTGTCGCTAAATAGTCAGTAAAGTCACAGTCGGTTGAGTTGACGGAAACGACAAATTAATTATTCACAACACAAAACGACACATCGGTTCTGACTTTAGGGCAGTTCACCGGTTAATTAACAGAGATATTCACATTAAATACAATGGATATTATTTTACACAAACTTTTATATTAATTAATATAATTATTGAATGTCTTTTAGCGATGTTTTGATTCCGAATGAAAGTCGACTAAAATTTAGATATTTTTCATTTGTAATGATTTCTATGAATATCAGAGTTATGTAAAGTCATGCTCTTCTCTTCTCTTGTATAGTTTGTTCTGTTCTATTCGGTTCTATTCTCGTTTGCAAATGAAAGGTTGAATAAAAGGTCATTTGGACTCTTGACTTTCAAAGTTTAAATGAGTCACTCAGGCATTGATAGCCTTCAGGCCATTTCTATTCATTGCATTGGATCCGGCCTTAGGCTGAGACTCCGTTTGAGTGAACAAACAGTGAACTGAAGAACAGCTAATTTAGTCTTTCAGAGGAAACCACAGAAAAGAAAGAAAGGATCAGAACCTTGAATACAAAATTCACTTTTTACAAGAGCTTATATATAAAAGAACAGATATTTGATTGACATAAAAGTTCAATATATGGTATAGTAATGGTATCTAAAGGATCACCTCATCATCGCAACGATTTTCAAAAAGTTAATGTTAATGTTATCAACTATTCTTACTGTTCCTCAACTAAAGTCTAAATAAAGATTTCAATTCAAAGGTTCGTTTCTATTATTAATTTTTTTTAAGAAAATTATATTTTGAGTATTTAGTCATTTCTATCCGTTTTTGAAAAATTGAAATCAAATAATGAATAATAAAATTGATTAATAGAAATGTATTTGTGATAAGCAGTAATTGAATCACTGATTTTGATCTTTTGAATTTCAAAGAGTTTGAGGTCATTTAAGTTCATTAAAATCAATTATTTTTGCAAATCATAATCGAGGCAAATGGTAGTCCGCCTACAAATTATTGCTTCTCTTCTTATGGTTAAAACTTAAGTCCATTCATAAGTCAGCCATAATTCTTAAGCAATGTATGGAAAGACAGAATTAGTTGTGAGCCTTAGGATAGAGTTTAATGATTATAATGTATGAGTACGTGATCTATGTTTGTAATTAGCTCTGAGTTCATAACAAAGGGAGAGATCATAACATAAGTGACTTCCTTTGTGACACTGATCTTCAGATAACATAACTTTGTAGTCAATAATTTACACTAATTATTATGGACTGAATCCAAAATTAGACGATTCTCTTCCCTCAAAGCATAACCAAAAGTCCATTAACTTATTCCATAAAAAACTAGAAAAATTACTCAAAGGAAACAATTTATTTCTCGAATGAAATTCATATAATTTAATATTTTAGTCAACAATTTTAAAATAAACTCAACCAATAGCTCAACAAAAGTCTCGTTTTATGACTCACTCATCAAATTAATCACTGTTTCATTGCGAAACTTTTGACCCAACCATAAGACAACCAACTCTTTTGTTTGTCCGATTAAAGAAAGTCAATTAGTGAAGAAATGTGTGATAGATACTAATTTTCATAATCATTATAATCATGAAAAATATTTCTCTTTTATTTAAAAAACAAGAAAATACTAATTTATGTCTTATATTACAATATATTTAAATCTTAAAATGAATGTTGATATGGAAAAAGCACGTAAACTTGTGCTTGCTTATTTTATATATAGATTGTATTTTAGTCTCTTCTCAAAAAGGCTTATATTATGGACAGAAGCAGTCGGTGTGTGGGCTAAGTATACGATATATCGTTTTTTGAAATCGAAAAATAATAATTTAGTTTTAAAGTTATTACGAGTTATACCACATCTGAGACGTTATTTTTCAAACTAATGAAGTCGACTGCAGATAGAATTAGTGGATAATTCATTGCGAGCCTCTCTTTCTCTTTTACAACAAAATCTTCTACTTATCGATACCATTGATAACAAGATTTCTGACATAAAAATGATTATCAATGCTTTGGGCAAAACATAATAACCTTTTATTCACAACACTTATAAAGAGGTGTTTCAGTGCATACAATAATAACAATATTTTGACACTATTTCTATATTTTATCAAAAAAATTGTAGAATTTTTCATATTTTGTATTAAATTGAAAGAGAGTTAGGCTTTTGGTCACAAATCCTCTTATTGTTTGGTATAACGAAAATTTTCTGATTCAAATAAATTGGCGTTTGCATGGTATTAATGCGTATTGCATATTGCATGGTGCTTTTTAATCCTACTATTTCTATAATTTTGATTATTATTCAACAATATTATTGGGTGTAATGTATTATAACATTTCTTAATTATTCCAAATGTTTTCATTTGTATTATTCTTATATTATGTGAATTATATTTTATTTGTGAATAAAGGACTCGATTTCCTTGTGTGCCATTTGTGGACTCACCCCCCGATTCATCATTAAATGCCATCTAATGCTAACACAAAAGTACCCAAATGTAGAAGTTTTTCAACTATTCTTCTCCTTTTATTTTGGACACTGCCTACAGAGGAAGTGGACAGAAGATGACAGGAACAGAAATCAAAACGAAGTAATGGTCTGTAGCCAAAACTCATTTATGTCACTCCATTACTGAGCAAAAGCCGCGGTTTTCCTTTTGCTTTCCATTGATTTTAAGCTCAACCACTATATAAAAAGGTGAGAATTTGGAACTGACTCACGAATATCAGTCAACTCTCAATCCAATAGTTAGTTATGACAATAATAAAACAATAGGAAGAGTTGAGTAAATTCTCTGAATCTTAACTCTATTTATGAATTGAAAAAATCCTTATTCTAAAGACATTACGAATAAAACAAATATTTGTTTAAATATTAAGATTTGATTTTCTTTAAAATAATTTGAATAAAGTATTGGTGAGGACGGAACGGACTGATTGCTTATGAACGCCTACATGTGTTATATCAGACCGGATCAGTGACCTGTTACTCCTTAGGGCCAAATTCTTTAACCTTTCTTCAAAAAGTAAATGATAGTAAGGATAACAACGATTACTATAATCTCGAGTACCTGTTATTTGCGTGCAGTCAGTTCTGCAGTACAGGTGGAAAATAATGAAAAATATCTAATTCTCGGCTATGGTCTGAAAACCGGCTCAAAACATATTTTGTGCACAAATGTTGTTTCGGTTGAAGTAAAGAATTAATTGAGAAAATACTCACTTTTCTCACAAAACTCCTCTCTATTTGTCGTTTGAGTCGGAATTTGTTGGAAATACTGTTTGAAATATAAGTGAAAATAAATTTATAGTTAAAAGATATTCATATTTGAGAGAAAAAACATTATTTTTTCTGACATTAAAAAAATTTGTCGCTCTTCTATGTTGAGTACCAATTATCTTGGTCATAATCTAATGACCTTTGAAAATTGATTGCATTACTCACAATGAAATCATTGAAATTAATACAAATGGATTATTGATGCAAATGTTACTCATATTAAATTCACTCGATTTTGGTTTTTGAATAAAATTTAATTTTGAGGAAAATTTTATTATTAATCAAAACTGGAATAAATTTAATTAAAACTAATAATCCGTTGTTTGCCTTTAAGTTAATTATGTTATTATTGTTAATAATTTGGAGATTTTTACGATTATTTTATATATTTTTTATTATTTTATTATTAATCTATAAAACACGAAATGTCGATAACTTTTATTATCTCTCCTTAGAATAAATAATTAAATTCAAGTGATTTTCAGTTGAAACTTATTTTCAGAGCTTTTTATTAATCGATTCGGAATATAAGTCAAATATAATTTAAGAATAAATTATCTTGGTTAATAATAAGGAGGATATGATATAATGAATTGTTTAGTGGTTTTGTTTTCATATCCGCAACTTTTGCTCAAAATTTTCAAAGAATGGAAGTAAAAGTCGGCAAAAATGTAATAATATTTGAGTTATTTTTTAAAGTTTATAGCGTTTAATGTAATAACTTTAGATTCTTATTATTTGCGGCGATTCGTGCAATGGATGGCAATGGCTCTGATGGTCATAATGATGGCTAATGTAATGCCGTCCCAAACGTGATGACCGCAAGGCTTACTTACGAAGTATTGGAGTAAATAAGTGATCGACGGAAATAAGTTGAAAATAATTAACGAAAATATTTTAATTTTATATTCTTTGGCCAAACATTAAGTGTTAATAATATATTGTAAGCATTGCTTTCAGGCATTAAACTTTAATTTAAATTATTTTTAATTTCAAGACTTTCTACGCAAGAGATGTGATGACCGGACTCGTCAACACTCGTAATTAATACAGTATATGAACCGACCCCTTATTAGACAGAATGCCTTCTAATTATATATTATTTAAATTTTATTTTAGTTCTTTATTTTCTGTTATTTCGAAATAAATTTATTTTTTACTCATATTTTATTCTCATTTTGAATACATTATTATTATTTTAAACTTTTTAAAACCATATAAATAAGAAAAACTTATGATTTAAGTCAATTTGAATATTCGTAGCAACAAATTAAACATTTATCTGATTTTAATGTCTTTTGACTTATTTTTATTTTATTTGCTTTCTATTGATTTGAAAGGATTTTATAAATACTGATATAAATAGTATATAATAAGTGTACAAAAAAATGATAAATTATTTTTTTGAATTATTTTTAGTTCTAATAATTAGTTGGGATTAAAGTGAAAATTAAGTTTTAAACTAAAATTAATTTAAATAATTGAAGTGAGAGCTCATATTAGAGAAATGTGGAAATGTGCATGATTAATTGATTAATTAAAATGATGTATAGATTGGTTTTGTCTTTCGATTAAGTGAGCCCTCAATAAGTCTGCGAAAAGAGAGAGAAGCAGAGATACTGATTGTGAGTAGAATGAGAGAGGCTTTTCATCTATCATAAGATGTGAGTAAAGGCGGTAATGATTGGTTTGTTTGTGAGGGTTATGGAAGACTCTTATCAGCGGTAAACCATACACTTCGCAAATGCAGCACAACTTTGTTAAACTGAGCGCATCATCGGATTAATGGCAGCAAAAGACTAAAACATATAAAACTAAAGACTAAAGTCAACTAATTTTTGGTCAAAATCACAACTATTAGAATCGACGACAAAATAACTACAAAACTAAAAAAATTTCTCATTTTTAGTGACTTTTAGTCGATTTGATATTATGCTGAAAGTAGTGTTGAGTCACCGTTATATTAAGGCTAAACAGTTCTGGTTAGCTCTGGACCCCTCATAAATCATTCGTTTGGCAGTCATGACATCCCTGTAAAGACGTGAAGTGTACAAAAGTTCAACAAAAAGTTTAAAATATATAATAAACTATTGGAAAGCATTTAAATAATAATGTATCGAATATTTGAATTTAACGCAAAACTTGTAAAAACTCAGACAAACTTCTCGTTTTTCTCGCCTTTCTTTTGATTTTTCATTCAATTTGGGGCACAAATACTCAAACATAGCTTATAATGTCTTTAATGTTTACATGTGGCCCAACAGCAAACCATAACTGGACAGCATATGAGGCATAAGAGCTGCACATAAGTGTCAAATATCAAGGCAGGGGTCGGAGGGGTCGTAAACGAGTTCGCAAAAAAATACATTTATTTGTGTTGAATAAATGGAAAAGAATTTGTGAGCTCTCAGTCATTGGAGTCGAGGATTATTCTGAACACTACTGAACTCCATTACAACTCTGAAAATTATTGGTTTTTTGAGCTGACAATACGGTCGGCAAAAATGTTAAACTTTGTTGCTGTGAGGCGTGTCGTCTGCTCCGACCGACCAGGAGTCTAATACTTGCCATTTGATGGCCACTCTCACTGCTGGGGGTCTTTCATCAGAGTTCATGGGTTCAAATGCCAAGAATATAACGGCATTAATATTATATTAAGTGAACATATATTCTAAATATAAGCCCATTTGTAAACAAATCGCGACTAAAACCAATTAATTGGCGCTAATTGTTTGTCGACTTATTTATGGCAACAAATCAAACCTTCATTTAATGTTTTCTGTCGTATTTACTATTATTTATCTATAATTAGGGAATAAAACTAGAAAAGTAAAGAACAAAAAGAAAAGAGCAAATAGCAAATAGCAAGGTCAAATCAGTTTTTATTAAGAGTAAAAGAAAATAATAAGTTTTGTTAATAACAAAACTTTTAGTTTAATTAAATGTTTAGATAAATAATTATATCAATTATATGATTGAGAATACAATTGTGACAATTGAGACAAACAGAATATAATACGGAAAAGTGGTTCGACATCAGCTTTTCTGGTCGATTGATCATCAAATATATGATTTGTGTCCTCACAATCCTCTCCAATGTTCAGACGTTGAAACGATTACTTACTTTCAATGAGTTTCTATTCGTCGACGAATGCAATAACTTTTGATCGAATATTATTTGTTATTCTAAGACTCGAAACACACTTTTATTCATTTTCTCTCAATTGAGTGAAGTTGAAGTCTTAACCTCTGAATTAAAAATCAAAGAATTGAAATCTTATTAAAATCAAAATCTTGTGATTTCCGGTCAATGAATACGAGAAAAGGCGATCGCTTTGTGTCCATTCAAAAGAATTTAAATTTTATTTCAGTTTTCCCATGAGTTCAGTTCAGTTGAGTTTGGATTAAAAGAAGTGTGAAAAAGAGCAGTCGATCTCAATCTATGAATACATATAACGGCAATATATGAATATTTGTTCACATTTTCAAATCATTGTCAGCTCTTCTATTAAAGTATACAATTGTTGACCCTTTCTATCGATTGTAACAAACATACAAATGACCACAAAATGTATTTGACTTCAATCAGACAATGCTCTGCCAACCACTACTTCCGGTCAAAGACAATGTGGATCATAATCGCTATGAATTGGTTCGTCCGATGTTTTCAATTTCAAAATTAAATAGATTTGATTCAAAAGGCATACAATGAGACAACAAATGACAACAATTGACAACAATCTGTTCCATAAATTTATAATTTGATTTTTGGGACCGAATCTACAAATAATCTGAGACTCAATTCAATACAATTCCTTAAGAATTCTTCCGCTTTCCTTCAAAAATGTTAGTCCAGAGAACCGGACTTTTTATGAAGTTCAAAGTGAAGCCAAATCTGAGCCCAATCTGAGCCCCATCTATATATCCATTCTTAACACAAATATCAAAATCAGTCAGTTTTACACACTTTTGCTTTAAAATGAAATTTAAAAATGAGATTAAAGTGGAGTCTTGTTTAACAACTTATTTGATTTGAATATCGAGAGAATTAAATCTAATAATGAATTAATGGTTTTAAACAAATAATGAATTGTGAAGAATGTCGTCAAATGTAGGTCTCATATGGAATGGAAGGGAACATACATTAAATTAATTGAAATGCATAACAAATATAAGAATTGATAGCTCTTTGTTGTGTTGTTTAGTCCTCAACACTATTATCAGTGAACGGCATTAGATTTTCTTCGGTAATCCCCTTCGATCCTGAGATACGTGACAACACTATTCTCCAAATTAAAGAAGGGGAGGACCACAATGAGTGATAGAGCTCTGGCTCGACCTCATGACCCTTGGCTTCCAAATGAAATGAACGCAGACTAGAAATGCAGTTGTGGTGACTTCTTAGGATGGGTTGCGCTCATCACGACTGCCTTCTCTTTCAAAAGGGATCACTTTTGTGGCAAAATATTAGACATAAAAAATTTGTTAACTTATCGTTTGTATTCTTCAAACGTTTCACTCGAATTGTGTTCTGAGAAACAAAAACCTAAAAAACATTTTCAGTTGAAATCTATTGTCATTTATCGCAATTCAATTGAATTTAGTTTTCATTCTCCTATTCTTCAGAATTGAGTCACTCTTCTCCCAATTAATTAATTTTTTTGTGACAAAAAACGAGTTGAAAGTAAAACCTCAATGAATTGAATTATTTTATATTCGGTTTATCTATTAAATAAGTTGTGGATCATTGGCCGCATTCTCCATATCTTGGGAGCTGTCAGTTGACTATTGTGGTCGATATAGTGGTAGTGCTGTAGTGCTGTTGTCGAGCGAACATAGACTATAAAAAAGAGAGTTCTTTTCATTTAATATTTTCAGTCGAATGAATGAATTCAAAGCGTCTGTAAATGTGGTCATGAGTTCCGTTTTGTCTGAGGAGGCGATCGGCTGTTCACTGGTTCACAATAAGCGAGTTATGCAGTTTTGGTGCTTTTTTGTTGAAAAACTCGACTCAGAATTGAAGACTGAAAATCAGTTTTCGATTCTCTCTTTTTTTGTAGGGTTTATGACTCGTCAAAACCTTGAGGCAGAAGATCAGTGTAGGACCACAACAACGACAATAACCACCAGAACTAAACCTAATGACCATTAGAGCATTTTTTATATAATAATAATTTCCCGATGGCTCTGACTGTGCTATGACTGTGTTGTGAGTGCTATGACTGCTAACCAGTGTTTCGCTTATCGTATTATTGCTAATGAAATAGAGAAGTCATGCATTGAAACCAACGATACATCCATTGCCTGAACCCAATATTCCTCCCTTTCCCTGTCCTTATGAATTATGACTCTGCTTTGTATAAGAGGGTCTCCACCATTAGATTGTCTTTTCCATACACTCTTTATTCAGCACATCATTATATCGCCACTAATTTCATAATTTCGATACTCTTAGCCTCAAAAACATGTCATATATTTCATACAATTATTTTATTAAATCAATTGTCTCCCTATAAAAATTAGTGCACAGAATGGACCACAAATTTTTTATATTCAAATTAGATATGAGTTCACAAGTGATTCATTCGTCCAAAAAATTTAGTTAAATCAGAAATAAATCAGAAAAAAGCTTAAATCAAATTTCGTTTAACCGAATAATTTGACTCTCATTTGAAAAAATCAAATTTCTTTAATTCAAGTAAAAAGATATCAATTCTTAAGATTTTCTAATGATTTTACACTAAAATATCAAATTAAAAGTCAATATTTGAAGCGAAAAAAAAGTGTAACCTTTAATAAGGGCTGATCAGGTCGTCGCCCATTTAATGGTGTATTTTTTAATTGGGATCATTAATAGCATTAAAATCTCCGCTGTTTCTGAAATAATGTGATGAATTTAGACCATTACTAAAGTAATAATTAATTGTACCATAAATTGCCAAAAAAATTTAAATTAATTCGATACCAAATATTGAAAAATAATTCCTTTCTCTAAAAAAAAAGTTTTATTCAAATCGAATGGTAATTAAGTGTTAGTAAAGATGAAAATCTTTGGTAAAGACTTTTGGATGAATACGCTTTAGAAGTTTATTAAAAGTTTGTCTACTTTTAAAGTGAAACTCTAAATGATGTGATTATAATAGCGTTTAAGTGATGAGCAAAAAGTATATTCGGGTTTAAATTGAAAATTGCTTTTAAACGTTTAATGTTTGCAAATTTGGATTTTCATTGCATTGACTCACGTTTTTATGGAAGTTTAGCCGCAAAATATGCTAAATCTATAATATGAGTGCTTCTAATTATTAATCTCGAGTATAATCAAGTGAGACGTGACGATACACCGACTGCTCAACTGATGCCACTTCGGTGTTATCTTTGAAATAAACCATTAGATTATAATTAGTACTAAATTTTTGAGACATGAATTAATTCGATAATTATTTTATCCAAAAACTAAATCATAGCTTTCGATCGCTGATAATATCGAAGAATTTGGAAATAAATTAAAGGCGATAATCAACGCAATCAATGAATGGCTTCGGTAGTCATCAAAATAACTTTTAAACAAAATATTAATTATGAAACGAAACACGAATTTCTCTTTAAAAGAGAAGTTGAAGAGTAAGTAATTTTAGAAATGCAGTCCAACTCATCAAACGTTTGACTTTTTTAAAGCAACAAATAGTGAAACTTTTTCTCATAATTTCATCAAAAGTTATATACTTTAGAAAATCAAAGGAATGCATGTCTTTCATCGAAGGCATAACTTTTATTCCAAAGTTTAGCAGTTATTATATGACATGAAATTCTTTGATTCCGGAAATACTTAAGGATTTAGTGGAAGGCCTTTTGTTAGTGTTTCGAAGTCAAACCTGTGCTATGAAAGAGAGGAGACACTTATCACTGATGACAGCCAACAGCCAACAGATTTATTTTTAAGGCAAACCGTGTTTTTTGTTGGCAAACACTCTAATCATGTGCTCATATACTCAATAAATTCTTTTATCAGCACTGTTTCAGATTCTCTGAAAATCTATTCCAGAATTAATTTCTTCTCACAAATCACTTATTTCTTTCACTCTTTTGACCGAAAAATAATAAAATGAAAAATGAGTCACAAATTATTATTTGATATAATTATTGAATTTTTCAATTTATACAAAATATTATAAATCCATAAAACCATAAATTTCTCATATAATCCATATTTAAGTCACTTTAATGAAATTCTTTTGAAGAGTTGACTTATTCTATAGTTAGAAAGGATTGGCCACAAAATAACAAAAAGTTTCCAACAATTTAAAGATATCTAAGAGAATGAGTGATAACATATTAATTGTAATTTGCTTTTTGTTGTGTTGATTGGTTTGAAGTTATGTTGAATATAATATGAACTCTATATTAGAAAAGAAGTTTTATTATTAATGAATCGTATATTCAATGGGAGAAACCCTATGGGAAGAAAAGTGCAAAATAGAAGAACATATTTATTCTGATCTTAACTTCAATATCAAAACTTATATAATATACAATGAAATGGAGAAACAGCTGCTTCTGTTTCATTTGAGGCAAACATACAGTGAGTGGACAACCACTCACTTTCATATGTTATTAGGTGTGAAGTGCTTTCCATATTGTATTCATTCCCGAAACTCCCAAATGACAGCTTTTATGCACAAAAGTTGATTCAAAATCAAATGAAAGACAAACAGAAAATCTGTTTATTGAGAAATAAATACATCTTTTGATTGAGAAATGAAAAGATTTTCCACTTTTAGTATAAATTTAATCGAATTTTTAATAAAAATATTTTATTCAATAAAAAGACCTTTTATTATAAATTGTATTAAAACTATTGAATGATTGCAATAAAATAAAAACAATTTTAGAACCAAAGAAAGTGATTACAAATAAGAGTAGAGAAGTGAATGAATGCTAACTCTATTATACAATATGTAATCAAAAAGCAGTGATCACTGAATTTATTGATTAGAGTAAAAGCGGGCAAACATTAGAGTGCGGGCACTGATGACAACCGACTCAATCTCTGGATGTATTGACAAACCGGAAAAGTATGGAAGACATTACACACATAGCATTTGCTCGAATAATCATTAATGGTTTGGTCTATAGAGTAGTAGACAGTGCTATACTTAATGGTAACATGAGTTGATCCAAACTTTCAGTGCATCACTTAAATGGCTTACTGTCAGTGTTATCCCTTAAGTGAAGGCAACCGAAAGAATTCTCAACTTCAGTGAACTGAGCAAAAACTGAACCGCAAAAGACCAACGCATTGAGTGCCTTATAGCGCCTTTTCTCAGTTGTACTGGAATTGAGCCCAGAGTACATCCCAAGTCAAGTGTGAAACCCCTGAAATCGCTTCGACCACAAATGCAGCGCTTTTGTTAAAGAATTGCATTCTATTACCCCAACCACACAACCAACTCATCTCTCTCTATCTCACTCACTCTCTCACTCACTCACTCACCCTCTCTCTCCCTCTCTCTTTCATTCACTCTCTCATTCCCCCATTGATTCAATTATAGTGATCGGATGGCGAATATCAGAGGAGAATTAGATCGCTGTCTGCCAACAAATACAATCTCTTGTGCAGAGTCTGACACAAGTGATTGTGTAATGTTTTTGTGTTTCTTTTCTTCATATTTGTATCACTTATTTCAGTCTATTCTTTAATGGTTTCGTTTTTGTGTATATTTTTGGTCTTATATTAGGTTCGAATCGAAATATATTTATATAAAGAGATATTCGTTAATACAGAGAATGTGTCCATTTGTCGCTCATTCCAATAACAATGAACTGACCATAAGTTAGAAAAAGTGAATCTATACGTCTATGGAGTGAAAGTACATCAAAAAGTGTAAAAAAAGAGATCAAATTGAATGCACTGAAAGCAAGTTTCTCGGCTTTAATATAATCACGACTTTTGAAAAGAGCTGATACTTTGGTCACAACAGTATCTGTTTAAATGAGTCGGTCTGTCAAACAGTAATGCCTGCAATCACATGAAACATAGCCAACAAATCCATTGCTAAGAGCACTCTTTATAGCGCCAAACACATCATATTTTGCTCCTTTTTATGCACTGCTTTTAGAAAAACTGAAAAATACAGTTTTCATTCAATTTTTGTGTCGAATAAATCAGAAATAGAAAACTTTTTAACTACTTTAAGCTGTGCTCTACCTTTTTGGGCATTTCAATAGCCATTTACACTTATAATATATATTTTTTAGTTGAAAAGCAAAACTTTTGGTTCTTTTGGTCACTCAATCTATTCGTTTGATTGAAAAATTATACCAAAAAATAACGAATAGACTCTAAACGATAGTCACAATACCACAGGAAAAGTGATTTAAAATCAATTTGTGATTTAGAAAAACTTGTCCGACTGTCCAAATTGAAGATCTACTGAGTAAGCTAAGTAAGCTAGCACACTCTACAAACTTTACATTCCCTTTACCTTTGAATCAAAACAGCCGTCAGTTATTTGACAAACAGTATATCAGTTTAAAAATGAAATGTAAAAGTGTTTCCCCGAAAAGAAACTTTCCGGCAATACTTAGAAATGGATTCTGTTCTGACTTATGTTCTCAACCATTATTTTGTCGAAAACTTTTACTTTTTCTTTATTTACCACAAATTGAGTTCACTTTTGAATATTTACTAATATATTGAATGGAAAGCCATAATATAGTGAACGGACATAAAGTTATTGTCGGCTTAATTAGTGTTTGCAATTCAGTGCTGTTAAGGCAGACAAATGTAGCACTAAATTAGTTGTGGATTGCATTTGCAGGAAAGCAATGATGTTTATGTGAGTGTCTGTATTACTATCAATAAGTAGAGTCAGTAATTTGTGAGCCTCTACTCTACTAATGTAAACGATATCATTGCAGACATGAAATGGGAAGTACATTAACTCTGACTGACCGCTCCTTACGGAAGAACACTACCAAATAGACTATTATAAACCCGAGCGGACAAACATAAAGCAGATAAAGAAAAGGATTGAAAAGAATAGTCTTAGAAAAGCATCAATTGGTTTGTGACACGTCATAAAACAATCCCTGGATATTGAGAGCATTCATAAATGTTATTAAACTTTTTATTAAAGAACTCTGCATTTGTCACTCTTTTCAGGGTCTTTGTGGGGGAGACTTATTGTGTGACTCTCCACATATGAAATAATAAATGAGGAAAAGTAGGCGACAGACAGACAACAAAATCGATAAGTTTTTCGTTTACTATTAATATGTTTTTTTTGTCGACTGTTATATAAAACAATTGGTCTAATGTCTGACTTAATGAGTTAGAGTTCATTTAAGTGAACTCAATGTTTATCGTCTGAAGTAAAAGCTTTCCAAACAAATATTTTTGCTGTCGCTTATTATGAATAAGTTTTGGGGGTTTTGTTGTGATGTGACGAACCATTTAATATCAATTTGGATTCGATTGTTGTTGTGCTCATTGGTTGCTAACCAATGGTAGAGTCAAAGGAATGGCATGTTTTGCACATTAGTTTCCCATTTATTAAGTTTTGGATATTTCTTTCAAATTCAATATTCATAGAAAAGCAAAAGTGTATAGAATTTAGTATTGAATACAAACTTCAATACAAACTACTCATTGAATGAGAGTTCGATTTGTGTTTCCATTTGTTTGTCTCATATAATGAATGAAATGGAGATACAGTCGGAGAGAGAGTCAGGAAATCAATTGACCTCACGGTGGAGGGGGTGTAACGCCTTTGGTGGCGATACAGTCTAATGATTGGCCCGACATAACAATGCCTTTTGTTTTTCTAACTCTTTCATTGGTAAGGTTTACGGTCAGTGGTTGGAGGCGGGTCCTGATCTCGATTTCTAATTCAGCCGAGAGGTCAGCCGTTAGTGCTTTGGCTATAATATGGTATAACTTATATATCGCTTCTCCTCATTATTAGCCCTCAGTATTCGTCGAATAGATTAAAGTGCTTTCGAGTATTACTGTATATATTGAGAGACAGTCAGACTCTTATGTAATGCTAACAAAATGAATGCGAAGAGGAAGAGCTAAGTGTGCTTTTGCCGAACCACAAAAAAAGAGAGACTTAGTTGTAGTGCAAAATAGAATAACAGAGTCGTCTGATAAATGTGTTTTTCTCAATCTCGTTAGTGAAGACACAGCACATCAAACGGTCAAAACACGAGTAAAAGAGCAAAAAGTGATCCGGATTTTAGCTTTAGGGGACACAATGCCAGTGCTGTACACTTAATGAGATTTTCTCTTTTATTCTGTGGAGACAAATGAAGCGAAGATACCCATCAAAAATGTAACGAACTATACATTGCTATCCTTCTATACATTGCTATCAGTGCTACCAAAAAAAGGACAGCACAAACATATTAAATAGTGGCCAACAATGACTTTGTGCTCAATGACTGTCCAATGACTTCCATGACATCACTTTCTCAACATATCTCCGATAAAACAGATATTATTTTTATTATTGATATAATACACAAAAAAACGGTATTTTCTTAATGTCACTTAAAGACCACAAATCAAAAGTTTTTCAAACCATCAACTTTTAACTCTAAGCTTTGTTTCTTATCAATCAATAGATAATTGTTTTTAAATCATAGATTTCTTTATATAAAATTTCACTTTAATTATAACCATTAAATTCCCAAACGTTTAACTCACATAATATTTCCATATTTATAATAATCATTAATTGTTTTAATAAAATAACTTTTATTTGATTATTAAGTCTTAGTTTATAGAGAATATGATATTCACTACAAAATGAAAATTTAATCATTAATTCAAAAGCAATGAATTATCAGAAAAAAAATAATTCGTTTCGTGAACTCATGTTTTGGACATCGATTTTGAATTAGAGAAGGAAAGGGCAGAATATGAACCAGAATTGGCTCAAATTAATGACAAACGCATGAAAGAAGGATTGATATGATTTCAAAGTAAAGTTCTCTTATATTGTTTTTTTTAGAGAAGTTTTTAGAAAAGTTTTGCCAAAACAGTGTTTTTCAAATGAATAATAAATGAAAGAAATTCTAAATTTAATTTTTTATCTCTCATTCAGACAATTCTTATATATATTTGTTCTCTTGTTTTGCTATTCTTTAAGTTTAAGCCAAACAATTGATCGATGGGTTAGACATCAAAGTTATATAAGAGGAGTAGTTTTGTTAGACTTATGATCTGTTTGGAGCACAAGTACTTCAACTTTAACATTAAGGGTTACAGCAGTTGATGTGCGCTTCAATTAGATTAGGTTTGGAGTAAATGAGACAAACAGTGAGTGAGAGCGCATTTATATCGTATCGCTTAAAGATGTTCACCAATACAGACATAAAGCCTTCAGTGACATAACTCACTCACTGGTGATGGCTTTGCTCTCAATTACATCCCACTTGAATCGGGAATTCAATGAAAATGACATAACGTGTTCGCCCATAAAATAGTTTATATCAAATGATAATTCAATGAAAGGATAAAAATGTCGACTCAAATGTTTGAAGGCTTAGAGGGGGAACTGATTAGACATTAGACCCTTTGCTAAGCTATCCATATGTATGAAGTTTTAGGTTCGAGGCTCTACTCTTGGTCTGAGTTTAATTTCCTGCGTCTTTGTGGAAGACATGCTGTTTCTTCAAGTCGAGGGTCAGTACCGGATCATTCATTGCCTCCATGAGTGATGCACGCGATATACAAGTGATGCCACTAAACCACTTTTAGACATCCCTTCCCTACTGAATGACTGGCAGTAGATTAGAGTCTGTATTGCGTAACAAAGCGTTTGCGACACATAATTGTGTGTCAGGTCCTCATAAGTTGTGTGCATATCAAATATACTCACTCTTCATATATATAGCATATATTTTGAGGGCTCACCAGCTCTTCAAAACTGGTAATCAATAGATAAAATAGTTTTGGCCATCATTTTTGTGTCGCACAACTCGACAGATAAAATATTTCTTAGTTGTGGTCACTTCTGAAGAATGAGATAACTCACTATTTTTTGTGACATTTATGGTAATAGACTATTACTAATGTAGAGATGGTGGCATTCTATGTGAGTGTTGGCTGTCCCGCAGCACACAGTTTGTGATTCATTTGGTTTGATAGTAATTCCATCGAGAATTGTGTAAATGGTTTATACACTTGAATCGTATACAAACACACCATTGCTTTTGACTAACAAACACACGCCTGATATCTGAGAAATATTTATGAAGTATCGTGAAGTGAATCCCCTCTATTGTGGTCGACCACCGAATACAAAGAGCAGTTATTTTTTGTTGCCTATACTCTATACTCATGAGAACAAAAAAGCATTAGTGTTAGCATTGATGTGGTTTTTGGCTCTGTTTTAGTCTATTTTGCACTGTTTTTGACTGTTCTTGACTGTGATGGATAGGCGATCCAACCTATCCTGATATGACAGACCGGTACCCGATATAATGCATGCATACATTCAAACGGTTTACTATTAAATAATATATTTTATCATTTCTTCTTTCAGTTAATGCTATTTCTGTTGCCTTTAATCAACATTTTGGCCTTAAAATTATAATCAATTTCAGGGTTTTATTGTGTGCTTCACTTTATTCCCATTTATTTAATGTATTTCTAAATAAAAAATTTTCTTTTATTCTTATTGTTATAAAATTATTATTCTTTAGTAAAAAAGTGGCTTTACTTGAATTTTAGTCGAAAGAACTGATTAATATTCAATTAATATCTAATGGATAGAAAAGTAAAAAGTGATTAAAATATGAATTTATCGAAATTTTCAAATTTCAGATAATTTGTTATTTGAGTGAATTGTATAGAAAATGATTGGATGAGAGATGAACTTTTGGTAAATGATTTGATGCAAACTTCTAAAGTGGGTTTAATATTAATAATAGTAATAAAGACAGATTATTCTGTCAAAAAGTTATACTCAATTGCAATGCATATCAGATGCACTAAATATCGATTATATTTTGTTGGCAAAAATCCCCAAATAATTGGTGATAATGAGTGAGAAAAAATCGTTGGCAACTCTCGAGACTAAATTATCTCAATATCTTATACCAGTTTTTCGACTCACATTTCGGTCAAAGTTTAATATATTTTTATTCAATTAATCATTTTGTTTGAGATTTCATTATTTCACTGAAAAAACTTTTTATTATTTTTAGACTCGAATTCATTTAATACTTAAAGTTTTTATTTAGAAATAAATAAAAAATAAAAAATCATTAATAAATATTATTGAAAAGATTTAAATTCTCAATACATTTGCGAATAGATTTTGGATGAATTGTTGCGATGTTTAATCACAGAGTGAAGTGTTAGTCAGTGTTATTGGCGGTACACCTGATAGTCTAGTTATGGTTCGGTTGAATAAATTTTGTTGGGAAATATGAGAACTGCTATTTTAAGCATAACATTGTCGCACAAATCAAATGCTAATACCACCGCTAATACCGGCTTTGGATCCGTAAGGTGTGTGTCATAAACAGCGTAACCGATAAAATGGAAACGCATTTGATCTGCAATTTATTCATTCAGTGAAAGTGAGGTACAAAAGGGAATCGAATTTGCAAACTATTGCACAACTGATTATTGCTTTACTGCCTTTACTTATGCCAGTGTTGGTCCTACAGAGCCATAGATAGTGCACCTGCACATTACATGTCCGCTTTCATGCATAAAGGAAATCAAGTCAATGCTCAAAGACAGTGACTGCATAACCAGTAAAGCCCAAAGTGTCTCATATGTTGATGTGAATCAACCCAGGTGCAAAAACAAAATTATTATTAAACCAAATGAAAATCTGTTAGAAACTCATTTTCCAATATTCTATACTTTGGGTTTGGCCTAAGTTTAGGTCCGTTTCCGTTATTAGACTTTTGCATATTTAACGGCAATATTACTGAGAATATGTCATAAAAAACCAAAGGATGACCTTTTATTCCGACCTTTTGTGGGAACAATCATTTGGATATTCATTGTTAACCTTTTTTCGTGCGTTTCTTTATATTAATTATATATTAATAATGTTTGCAATTATTATAAC